>CM032891.1:26792150-27072150 GCA_019176425.1 Megalops atlanticus
CCGCACTGATAACCAGCTGCTGCAGCCACAGGTACTCAACCCCCATCCCCAAAAACTCCTCCTGGAGCTTCACAGTGAGGTGTGACGAGGAAACCCTCTTTCACCAGGGGAACAAGTGCTCCACAGGGAGGAGGGCAAACGCAAACCCCATTCATCAAACCCCATTCACATAACACATGCAGGTAAACTGCAATAAGAGCAGTGAATTAAACAGCAAGGATAATGCTTGAATTTGGGAGGCGTCTCTCTCTTCCCTGCGGGAGCCGATGTGTCAGCAGGGGGGAGGAGGGGGAACAGCGGAGTGGGACGGGAGCTTTTCAGTTCCCCCTCCGCTTCCTTGGGGGGGGCTGGGGTTTCTCATCCACAGAGCCGCCCCCCTCCCCCCGGGGGCAGCAGAGCGACCCACATGTGCAGGAACATCTGGCCGAATCCCTGCGCGCCCTTCACGGGAATCTTCTCTTTAAACAAGAGGCATAATCCCCCTCCAATCAGGGCCCCCGATCGGGCAGCACGGGGGAGGAGGCGCCCAACCCCCAGCCCCCCCCCCAAACATCTGGCAGCGCCGGGGCCCGGCGGCTCGGATCCCGCGATGGAAAATAAGATTAGGGTATCTGCGCTTTTTAAAGGGTATGAGTAATTTCTAATTATTTTAACTGGGTCACAGATAATCCTCTTTGCCAGCCCTCACACGATGTCATCAATTAAGGGCTCACAGTTAAAAGTGATTATCCCGTTACCTCCCGGTTAAGACCGAAAAGGGAATTTTTTTTTTTGGTTGATGTCTCCGGCGTGATATTATGTGTGGTGCTGCTGCAGTTTGTAAAACAATGGTTTCGGGAGTCAGCGCATTGCAAGTGTTCTGCTCCTCAATGGGCAACGACACAGAACTCCACGGACGCAACCAATGTCTTCTGGTAACATCATTCCAGTTATCACCCCCACTGCCTGGGCCTGCTGGTAACCTCTCAGCTTCGTTTCAGCCTGGTTCCATCCCAGCTGGGTGATGGGCGAACATCACTCACTCCCTGTAGTCAGGTGTAGAGTGGTGCTGGTGCTGTAGCTCCTTCTGCTTTGAGTGTTCCTCTTGTGCTGGATGGGCTCAAACAGCACTGATCTACACACCAGGCCTGGTACCCATCAGTCTATACTGTACCTACACACTGCATCTACACACCAGGCCTGGTACCCATCAGTCTACACTGTATCTACACACTGATCTACACACCAGGCCTGGTACCCATCGGTCTACACTGTATCTATGCACTGATCTACACACCAGGCCTGGTACCCATCAGTCTATGTACACACTATCTACATTCCAGAGAGGTGCTCATCCCAGCTGTTTTGACACCAGCATGACACCACAAAGATCCTGCAAGTGTCCTTGTTATTTAATACAGAAATGGCATTGCAAAGAAAGTGCAAAAACTGAAAAAAACAAAAACTGTTCATTTGATTAAATGGATGACATTCAGAGATGTAAACCATGCCCCTTTCCAGAGCAGGCTGTCCTGATGTCCTGATGGCCTTTGCACTCATGTGTGTTTGCGGAGCCTGTGCAGTGTCCCCCGTGCAGGAGAGAGGGGGAGGCGGAGGCGCAGGGAATGCGACTCACTGCGAGGATGCCGGTTATCTGCGTGTAGAAGAGGTTGCTCATGCCCCCGAACATCAGCAGGCCCATGAAGGTGGAGATGCGCAGCAGGGCGAGCTCGTGGCGCGAGGTAAACCCCTCCTGTGTGTGGGGGGGCCACAGAGAGAGAGAAGAGAGAGAGAGAGAGAGAGAGAGAGTCAGTCACAAAACAGCCCCTCCATCAGCCATTATCCTAATCTCCATCCCAGCATATTAATCTGTGGGGCGCGCCGCCGCCAGCATATTTGCAGGCACTTCATTGCGCCTGACAGTCGCATTGTTTTAACGGCAGCGTTTCATTCCGATTCCACACTCCAGGCAAAGCCGATTGTCCCCCTCGCCGGGGGCTTGTTTCGGGAATATCGCGGTCCCACAGACGCCCCGCGCCGGGCCTAGCCGTGCGCCAGGATCTGGGACGTTACAGCCGGCTCCAGGAAGCTAAGCTCTCCCCGTGCCGCTCCGAGAGCAGGGGGCACACATTATCTCCCCCAAACAGCCGGTTCTGGATCCATTCGCTCATCGGCCTCCCTCTCTGTTTAAAGCGTAGCTGTCCGTCTTCGTTTTGGGGGAGGGGAGAGGGGTGCATTGGTAAATGAGCACCGGCAGGCTTTATTTTCAGGCTTCTGAAATTGAGTGTGGCACTGATGACATCCATAGTCTACTTCCTTTCACATGTTGTCCTCCTTCAATGATGGAATGGTGTTCTGAACTGAGCACTAAATATGCGTACTTGTATGTACATGTAAAATATTATAATGTACATACAAGTGTGTGTGTATACATTAACATGTAAACATACATACACCCATTTTATCAGCCCAGTTCTTCAACTGCATTTGCCAGTTGAAAGGCATGACAATGAAAGAGGTGACATAAGAAAGGCTCATCACCGAGAGGCAGGACAGCATGTGGAACTCACCCATGCAAGCCTTCAAAGGCCACAGGGTGGCAACCACAGCCACCCTGACCTACATGCACAGCTCAAGGCAAACCCTGAGCAAGGAAGACACAGTGAGGAACATGCCCATACACCCCAAGAGAGGAGGGCACAATGAGGGGAAAGTCCTAAAGCCTAAGACAAGGGGTCACAGTGAGGGGACAGTGCCCTAAACCCTGACACAGAAGGTCGTAGTGAGGAGACCTTGCCCTCACCTCGTCGGCCCGCGGGAGAGGCTGGAAGTAGTAGTACTGGCAGAAGTCCAGGCCCAGAGTGAACAGGCTGAGCACCTGTGTGTAGAAGCAGAGCTGCAGGAAGAGCCAGTGGTTGTCCTCCCCCACGCAGTTATTGATCCTGCAGAGACACAGAGACAGAGGGGGCGTGTCACAGCCCTGCCCCACCCAGAGTGTGCATGCACACACACACAGGCACACTTATACAGAGGCACATATGCACACACACACGCACACAGACATACATGCACACACACACATACATACACGCACACATACACGCATGAGCACACGCACACACACATACACACGCACGCACAAACGCACACACACAGGCATGGTTACACAAAGGCACGTATGCACACACAAACACACACAGACATACATGCACACACAGACATACATGCACACACACACACATACACACACACACACACACACACACACACACACACACACACACACACACACACACAGTGAGGCCTGCATTAGATATCTCATTTCATCACGATTCCAAATTTGAAACCATTTGGAAACCAATTTGGAAACCATTAAAGCTTACTCTCTGCACAGTTCTACAGCAATAGTGACTTGCAGAGATTACTTGCACCAAATGGTGACTTATAAAGCTCATCAGCCTGCATTCCTGCCCAGGAATGGCTCAGGAGTGTTACAGACCTGCGCTGAAAACGATACCACCCTCACTCTGGCACGTTGGCCATTTCAGGCGATGACAGGCAGTCACGACTTGCTGGATCCAAACAAATCTGGAGCTTCTGGGCCTGACAGTACCCCCTCTGCCCTTACAGCAGCGAAGCTCCCGTGTCACCCGATACAGACACAGAGGAAATGAGCAGAGAGATTTGTTATTACCGCACAATTACCGCAGCGGGAGAGCAAAATAAGGCACGAGAGGGACGAGGCAGTGTCCTCTTACAGGGCCGCGCGTCTGGGACGATGCGCCCGTGAGATAGATCTCAGGAGAGGCTAACGGTGGAGTCAGGTTTCCCGTCGGCAGAGGGTTAACTGGGGGAGTGTCACAGGTCAGCAGGCTGTATGTTTCCACTCTACCGGCCCTGCTGGCTTTGGACGCTCATTGCGAGGACACACCTGCACACCTCTCTCAGTCCAAACAAACGGCTGTCAGTCAGAGGCAGTCGTTCGGGGGGACTGGGGGCTGCCCTGCCAGGGGTTTATTGTGACAGAGCTCGCTTCCTTCCTGAGGGGAGAGCCCCCAGGGACCCCGTCAGAGATCTCTCAGCCCCCGTCACAACACAGCCGGTCAGACAGCGCTGTCAGTCACCCCTCTTACAGGGACTGCCAACATACTGCAGCACATGCACGCACGCACGCACGCACGCACGCACGCACACACGCACACACACACACACACACACACACACAAAAACACACACACAGAGACAGACAGACACACACACACACACACACAGACAGACAGACAGACACACACACACACAGACATACAGAGACACACACACACACACAGGCACAGTTATGTGCACATACACATACATACATACACACACACACATTCACACACACGCACACACATATACACACACACACACATACATACACACACACTCTACCTCACTGCTTTAGTGGGGGCAACATTTTCCTGTGGGCCAACAGCCTACAGGCATGATTTGAAATAATGTGATGTGTGTCAAACTTGCATTCTGCACTGTTTACACTGTTGGCACATCCCACTGGTGTATCATGGAAACATCACACTACAGCTCCTGTCACTCCTATCACAGTGGTGGAACACCAGAGCACCACCTGTGTGCACCAGCGCCCTGCCTCACACGACCTGTCTGAGCTTTTGTGACCTTTGACCTCACCAGGGGCAGTGGTGGTCCATCCTCCGCACACAGTGACCGCAGCGGCTGCAGTGGTGGGACCTCTTGGGACGCATCAGGTTGCACTTATTGCACAGCTCCCATTGGTCACGTTCTGAAACGGGAGAGAGGGGAGGGGCCAGACGGTTAGCAACGGCTGCTAACACAGGCCCACAGACCAGCGGCCAGTCACTAAACAGCAGCTAACAAATCCAATAGAACATTTTAATACAGCTGATTTTGCTGAATTATACATAATGCATAACTGTGTCAATACATAGTAAGTCTTTATTGGTGGTGGTCAGAGAATTCAATTCCTTTTTATAGTGACCATCAGGAGAATCAAGGCGAGTAGAGAACACACAGTATGAGCAGTACACTATAGAGCACATGCTTACGTGGTCAGATGTAGAGAGCCAGTTCTCTGAGGCTATCCATAACTCCAGGGCTAATGCCCCTATTTTTAAAAATGCATTAAGGGATCTTTACTGCCCCCAGTTAGTCAGGACCTCAGTTTAACATCTCAACCAGAAGACTACTACCTCTCTCAGCATACTGTAGAGGCATCGGACGACACAAAGAATCATGACATATCCCTTACTCACTTGAGCAGAGCACAACGAGAGCAGGGAGACCACACCGAGAGCAGCTGATGAATTCCACCCCTGGAGGCACCTGAGGTCCACTACACTGATCTCATAGGGATATTCATGCCCAGTGGTGCAGGGGACAGAGGCTGGAGCTCTGCTATTCCACCCGGCAGCAGGGTAAGCAATCGGCCTGGGGGTCAGGTTGCTGCTTGAGCCCCTGATCTCTGCTGTCCGGAGGCCATCTTAGGCTGGGTTTCCCTGCTCACCCCACCACCGTCCTCCTCTGTGGCAGTCTCCCTTTCCCTACACCTGCACTGCTAACTCAGAGAGAGCGGCTAACCCCTCGGCCTGCTCCTAATGCAGTCAAGTTAACTTGTGGCAGGGCTTGAATGGTGTTATGCTCACACTCACTGGTCTGGGAGTGTTGTTAGCCTGGTCTGACACTGCTGCTCATTTGACATGAATGGATGCACTTTTGTTATATTGTGCTGGAAGTCGCTCTGGATAAGAGCGTCTGCTAAATGTGTGTACAAAAATTAACGTGTGTGAGACAGGCCTGCTGACGAGGCCGGGTTCCACCGGGATGCTGAGGGGTCCACAGGATTGCCGTGGCCGTGTCACCCTCCATACCGTGCAGGGTTTTAAGCGCCGCGCTCCTGAAAGCCATTTCATATCCCCCCTCGAACAAGGGCCGCATTCAAGCCGCTTTACATTCTTAATTATGTTATCATATTACTCCGGTTTCCAGGGAAACCGGCTGCATTTCACCACCTCCAGCTAACAGCTAACTTAGCGTGACGCTAACAGTGTCAGCACGCAGATTTGCGTCGGCGGTTTGCTGATGTTAAAGGACGCGGATCAGCGGTAAGTGGCTTTGCGTTCAGCGCTGGTGGTGATGATCGGATGGACGTCCACCAGCTTAGCCCTGATCCACTGCTTTCCTCGTAGAAGGTGGCGGGGATTTTGGTAATCTGTTCGCAGAATCGCGCTTTACGCTGAAGGGCTCATCTTGTCCCCTGGTGATACAGAAACAGAAAGCCTGGGTCCTCACCCTCACTGTGAGGCCCAGAATGCAACAGCCTTTCTCTCCCTCTCACTCACAACAGCCACTCCCGCACTGAACACAACAGCCTCTTCCCTAATACCTCTCCTCTGCAGCCTTGGACCAGGTGTGTTCCCACTGTCTAAGATTCTGTCCTGTCCAGAACAGCCCAGGTGTGTTCCCACTGTCTAACATTCCGTCCTCCCCAAAAGAGCCCGGTGGAATGCTGGTAACCATGCTGTCATGGCAACGAAAGCAGGCTCTGGAAGTGTAGCTGAGACAGACTGCGTTTGCTTGCCAAAAGAGCAAGGACAGATGATGTCTGCCAGCTTGCTAGCTAGCCAATAAAGACACAAGCGTGTGGAAAGAGTGCAACTGATATTATCTCTCCTGCTCATTTCATAGAAACACAAATGATGCAATTTTCCTTCTCTATGCTACGTTATTCAAGCAAGTAACAACAGTGCTTTAACAACAATGACATCAAGACAGCAGTGCTGGCAACTTTTGCAGGAATTTCTGTGGCCTTGAGACAGGGCTGCCTTAGTGCCAGCTTCATAGTGTCAAATAGGTACAAGAAAACTGCCCCTCTGAGTAGCAGCAGAGAGATGCTCATATCTCTCCCATGTCTGTTCAACTGGAGCTGTCAGACTGCTGGGGAACAGAACAGGTTTGATGGTGGCACATTTCACCAGTCCTGTCCTTTCTGGCTCAAATGCACTGAAACAAGAGCATCCACAGCCTCTGACTGAAAGCCAAGAGCACGCCACATTATTAGAGGGACACAATGGCAATCTTTCAGCTTCTAAGGACAGTTTCTAACCTTTAATCAATGACACTAAACCGCAGTCTTACTCAGCTGCACTTTGATCTCCCGCGCTCCCCTTTATCCCAGAATCCACTGCTTTACGTAAGACTGAATCAGTGCACATCCTCCCACTTGTGATCGAACTGGTTTGTTCACATTCCAGCTACTGCTGACACACCACACTAACACATGAATTTTTCTTTACATACATGGCAAATGTGGAGCCAAAAATCCTAGCTGTCATTTTTGTGCCAAAGCAAAAGCACTAATTTGACTTAAATAATTACATTCATTCTTGCACTGTTGATTACACATGAGTATTGAGGAGTAAGAAACATTTAACACTTTTTTGTCTTAATTTGAATCTGTGCATTTGTGTTAATCTTCCTCCCTCTAGTGGGAAAAAACTGTACTGCATATTATCAAAGGGAAGAACCTCTCCAGATGGATAAAGCAAGGCAAGACCAGTAACACTAAGGATTCATTCACACGCAAATGTTGTGGCTTAACAGCTGTTAATTAATCCTACCCAATGCTGTTGCACAGTCTAGTGTGGGATGATGATACTGACCCTGTGAGTGAGGAAAAGGACTCACATCCACATTTTAGAATACAGAGCAAGAAAAAGAAGAACTCTCACATCTCAGAGTGCCGTGCACATTGTACTAATATGATTTCACCTGCACTTTCTTAGCTGGTCGAACAATTCCTGGATACGCTTATTTGATTACAATCTACAGCAAATGTAATATTCTTCCCATAAAGCAAGGAAAAATTTAGTTTCAGTGTCCGATCGAGCAGATCCTGGATCCGCTGCACCGACAGATCCACGTTCTTGTGTAAGCATGATGGAAATGGTCAAATGGGCAGTTGCTCCCCGCAAAGCTGCTGCCAGTGGTCAACTCCTGCTGCAGGTGAACATACCTGAGCTCATGCTGATTTGCATGCAGACTGGAGTTGCTAACAGTTATCACCACCTGCTTCAAGCAGGACTGTCCTTACCTTACCTTTGGTAAACTCAGCACGCGTGACCTTCACTGTGCTAGGCACAGAAAGGGTCCCCATATCCGTACCGAGCTTCACGGTGAAGGAGGTCTAAGACCAGCAGTTTCAGGCTGACAGAGGCAGTACTATCTCCACACTGATTTTTATCTGTTCATCATGATAAACAGGTTTAGTTCAATTGAATGCATTCCCCATGCAACAAATCTCTCAAATCGATTTCAGATACAGAAATAAGCTCAGCAAAGCCTGCCCTCAGCCTAATTCATGGAGGCAGAGCTCCAGGGATTGAGCGTTTGCATTTTACTGACCGTTAGAGCACCCTCACTAACGCTCCAAGCCAGATGTAAACACAGATTGTACAGACGTTATCATAGCTCTGCTGTACTGATACAGCAACATAAAAGCTTTGCTTCCTCCTCCCAGCAACAGAGAGGGTGAAGCATTACTCAGACCTCAGCGGATGGCTGAAGGTCCTCTAGCATGAGTGCATTTCCATGGCCTAAGAGTGTTGTGCAGACCGTGCAAAAAAACAGTGATCAGACAGGCTCCAAAAGCTCACTAACAGCTGCGTACTAGCTGAGCCACGCAGGAAACCACGAGACCACATCAATTTTTAAAGATTAAAATCTCAAAGAGGATCCATTATCACCAGTGCGTACTGACATTCTCTGCCCATGAATAATTCATGAGGTGACTTGCCCATGACGGGAGTTATAACTCACCTAATTAGTGGTGACATCACTGTGTGTTAGAGAGGGGGGCCGGGGGTGTTGGGGCTCTTACCAGAGTGAGGGATGTGCGGGTTCTGGGGCAGCCGGCCTGGGTCCGCAGTGGAGGCTCTGAACAGGGCCGTGACACAGAGCAGAGATGCCAGGTAGTACGCTGGGGAGGAAGAGGAGGAGGAAGCACGCTGAATCCGGCTGACGCTCCGCAAGCAACCAGAGGAGTTAGCCCTGTTTTACCCACTAACAGGCCTTTTTCGTTTGTGACTGTGTTCCACTCCACTCAAGCTACGCACAGCCTGCATGCCTGGCTCCCTGTGCAGCAGGTGTTTAGTGCTGAGAACCTCACACTCAGCGCAGACAGCTTTTCTGCTCCAGGTGCAGAGAAACAATGGGGATTCCAGTCCCACACTAACCACACCACAGTGGAGGGAGGTACATGCTGTAATCGTGCGGATTTTGTGGTCACCCACAGGAACCTGACGGCTGTGAGAGCGAGGCAAATTTGGGGGACTTACAGACGACCAGGGCCCCGGGGATGTGCCCCTCCTGGAAGTGCGGCAGCAGCACCAGCTGGGGGATGAAGACGGAGTTGTAGAGCCAGATGAAGAAGACGGTGCTGATGCAGAACCAGCCCATGGGGTCCACCACGAAGTGCAGCCGCAGTTTCATGCTGCTGAGACAGACGGGCAGGAAAGGGTTAAACACGACCCCGCGGCCGAGGCCTAAGGGTCCCCCCAGTAGGGGATCCTTGAGCTATTTACTTATTCCACAGATTTTTCCTACAGATATTAATATATTGATATTAATATATTACCATCTCCACTAATACTACTCCTTACCCGTACAACTAATACCGGATAAGTTTATACAGCAGGACAGTTGCTGACAGATAAGGGCACAGTAGCAGTGCCACTGCAGTCTGTGTCTCAGGGTGTGGCCTAAAGATCTGCATGACTACACATGACCGCGCACACACATACACACCCTGCACCATGGGAAAACTGGCAATATCTAAATCAGACTTGCATTAAATCTGATATTTGCAGAACGAAAAGCAGAAGGTGTGCTTCTGGATCACTGACAGAGAAATGGCAGATGAGGCTCACCACATTGTACCCTGAACTAACTATTCATCCCTCTGCAGTTTTGTAACTGAACCTCACTGCACAATCATTTGCAAGTCTATTCCATGCTGAAAAGGTCACTGACATTGGCTTGCTAAAGTAGGACGACTGGCACAGCTGAGCCCTCCCAAGTGGAAACCCACACACAGCATTTCACTGTGTCCATCAGTTTAATAAAAACCCACGCCCCTTCCACACCTGGCCCAGTGTGGAAAGGAAGGAGCTACGCCCCCATGTTTCTGCAGCACTCTGTCCTTCCCAGAGTCCCTCATGTGTCAGACACATGGTGCCAGCCTCACTCATCTCCCAGCCCGAAGCCCACCTGTGAAGACTCATCTGCAGCAGCTGCGCTCATCAGGTGCCGTTCACAGCGCAGAATTGCGGTGCGCACGGGATTCTGACGCGCAGGCTGCTGTGCAGACCTCTCGAGTGGATTCCCACCCTGGTTGGGTGGAAAACAGCCAGTGACACCACAGTGCCGGCTCCTAGCTGGGCCGTCACTCGCAGGTGATGGTGCAGACAGCGTGGAAGGCTCTACTGACTGCAGGGGAATGCAGGCGTATTATGATTTTGTACCCAGTGCTGGTATGGAAGCCCTGCTGCACTCAGAGTCAGTCCTGGTGACACTGTGCACCCAAAGCGACCCTGTCACCACAGCCAGGAGCCACCAGGAGCCCAAATCCGGCTGACTTCCCCACCCTTTTTGGTTTTGGTCTGTGCAGCGGAAAGCAGGTCACACGTTCCCCCGGGGCTGCCTGCATTTTCCCTCAGGCCACAGGTCCATACCCAGGGTCCCCTGTGCCTGTCTCTACAGAGGGAATGGGTAACTCACCCCTGACCCCTAAAGAGCCAAAGCGTTGCAGGGTTTAGAGTTACCTTTCCATCAGCAGCTGAAACACACACAGGCCATCCAATGACAGATGTGGACTCCAGTCTGTCACTGGAAATACCCAGGTGACCCCTCGGAGGGTACAAGACCATGCCTTTCCCAGCTCTACCCTCTGGCAACTGAAATAAAAGTTCCGAAAGCAGCAGCATTCCTGGGCTTCTGTTCAACACACTGTGTCCACAGATCACTGTCCTGCACCACAGAAACCTCTCTTTATAACATGTGGCTTCCCCTGCTGTGTCACCGTCTTTGTTTTGAGTCCCCGTGACGGAGCAGTACTGACGAATGCCAGAGAGCAGTTGCAACATGTGCTTGAATTAATGCGTGATCAGGGTCACTTCCTGAATTAGCTGTCAGAGGTACTGCTGAAGGACCACCCGCTTGCCCAAATGAACTCTTGGATGAGATACTTCTAACGACACACGAGCTTCCAAACCCACGGGCCCATCAGAACAGGTTTTCTGTTCCTGTCCTGTGCTGTCACTTAGCACATATTTCCCCACTTCAATTCATTCTGTGGTGTGGTGATGTGACACTTGTTAAAAATGAAGTAAGGGAACATTCCATGACTGATAGCGTAATTCCTTTTATGTGACAAGGGGAAAAATGTACAGCCTGATAACATGCCAAATGCAAATGTAATTTCATGTACAGCTCAGGGCAACAGAACACAATCACTGCTAAAGTGATTCCATCTGAGGACACACAGAACTAGTAATCACTGGCTGCACAGTGGAACAAAATGCTAGCAGGCCACGCTGGGTTTACATGGCATAAGACAGAGGTCAGCTCCTATCTGCGGTGCATTCTCTCTGCGCTCAGACACAGCAGACACAGCCTGTGCATACTGTGCAGGACCTCTCTGTTTAATATACATACTGTGAATCTTTCACCTTAATGTTAATGTATAGTACAGAACACCACAAGCATCTGATTTTCCTCAGCTGATTTTGAGCTTCCATCTGAAAAGGACCTTCGGTTCTGCCCGTGCCGAGTCATCGGACATTTTATGGCATGACATACAACAGTATTTGCTGTATTCAGGTCAACTTACATAGACCATATTTTTACATATTGTCAATTCACACTGTTGGGTATTTATTGAAGCAATTTACGTTGATGACCTTGCTCAAGGGCACAAAAGCGGTTTGTCAGTTGGGATTGGAACCTGCAAACGTCTTAATGCAAGCCGGTTGCTAGCACCACACTGGCACCCTGAAATTGTGTTGAACAGTCTTCCCTGTCCACAGAGTTCCAGCATTAGAGCACACCTGTGGTTTTGTCCCAGCTGGGCTTCCCCATGGTGCTGTTCATTTTCCTATATCCAACACCCACCTCACAATAATTCATATTCTCCCATCCCATAGGGTGCTCATACACAAGTTGGATTTTGCTTGTCTGTTCATTACAAACACAAGTGCTAGGGCTGGCCGATTAATCAAATTTTATTTTCAATTACGATTTTTAACAATTATGAAAACAAGTTAATCGAGATAAAACAATTATTGTGCCGCATTATTATCTCTTTTTTTTATTATTTGTTTTTCCAGTTGAATTGTATTTAAAGTTCAAGAAAATCCACTCTTAACCCTGTTCAATAAATGCATGATGTTTCCAAAGTCAATGAGTAATCGTGTTAAATAATCGTGATCTCAATATTGACCAAAATAATTGTGATTATGATTTTTTGACATAATCGAGCAGCCCTAACAAGTGCGATGAGTAGCCTATCTATTCAAAATGACTGGTATGACTGGCATTCACTGACAGCATTCAAAATCATATTGCTGGAAGGACAGAAAACATTATTTACATTCTCCAAATACAGAGTGGTATTGCTGTTGTTTCTATAACAGCAAACAATCACAAGTTACCAGCAGCATTAAGTTAATTATGAACGCAACTCATCTTACCAGTAAAAGATTTGAGGAGTCTATAACTGAACAAAAGACATCTGCTATCAGGTAATTATTCAGCTGTGCTAAAATAGCATTATTGATTTAGAAATTGAGTTCTCACAAGCTCCACGATCAAGTCTAAGTTAAGCTTTGATTTCTTCTTCAAATAACTCCATGCGACACGTGAGGAAGTTCTCTCCTCCTGGCTCATTCCTTCATCTCATTTCTCACCCACTGGAACACACAGGAGAACGACTGGTCAGCACCAGCTGGAAGACAGTCAGGCCACCGATTCCATGACAGAACCAAATCCTTCTTACAAACAATTTGACTTCCCGGTCGCGGGTACTTTCGTCCTCGAAACGACTTAAAAAAAAATAACTGAAAACTAATCGCGTGCGGTGCGTGAGATCCTCGGCAGAGTCAATGCGCTACCCTCTGATGCTGCGGGACAAAGCTGGTCCTGTTTACCTGTTATACTTCCAAACAGGTGGTAGAAAAAGCAATGCTTTCAGATGTATCCTAATAACTTCCCTTGGGTGGAAAGGCAGAAATAACCTCTCCCCTACAATGGGATAGCATGTGTGCAACATTCTGCTCTGCAGCAGGCATTAAACCCACCCTGTTTCCCAACAGCGGAGAGAGCAAACACCAGGCCGTTCAATCTGTGCAGTCACCATACGCTTTCATGTTACATCAGATAATTTGATAAACCTCCTTGCACGCTTTTAGAGATGAAAGATAAAACCCCTTTATCTGCTCAGCTCCACCAACATCAGAGAAAAATAAAGGCTTTAAGATACCCCTTGGCCCTAAGTGGACATCTAAATCCTATGTATAAAACAGTACAATATTTATAAAAGCTATTTGACAGAAGAAAATACCAGCCATTTCAACTTTTGAAAGAGATATGACACAGCTTTCGAGTGAAAACGGAATCCATCTTTCAACCTTTCATGCAAGCCGCAACCTTCAGAATAAATCAACTGACATTTTGGCAGCGATCTCTGATACTGAATAACCTTAAGACAAGAGTGAAACAGTCTGTCAGTTCAGCCAAGCTGCACTTGACTTGGCCCTGTACATTTCTGAGAATCATGACGGAGCACCATTTCAAATAAAGCAGTGCATAACACCCTTAAAGGGAAATACCACTTTCCATTGTAATATGACCTCTCAGGTTAAAAAATTACACATCTCACAACATCCTTCATTGCAGTTGTGCAGTCTTTCAGTGCCCTGAGAAACAGGCTATGACATTACATTGTTGTTGTCCATTTAGACAGCTGGGTTTTTACTGAGGCAATTCTGTGTTAAGTACCTTGCTCAAGAGTGATCTCTTATTTGCAATGTTTCACTCAACATAGCTTAGAATACAGCTGGATAACAACCTGTCAATTATGTAACGATAATATAATCATTTTATAAATGTTCAAGCATGAGGTTGATGTTAAAACACAGATAATAATAGCCTCATCACACAAAAATTCCCTGAACTGTGGAAATATTAAACATGAAATACTACCCCATGTACAGCTGTGGAATGAGCAACACAAATTATTCAGGACAACGGCCTTTCTGGGCAATGAGAAACATATAAATCTGCCCTGTTAGAGCTTTGTGTGGAATTGGTACAACCAACCACAACCTTTCCCAAGGGTTCATGTTCAAATACATATTGTTTTTTCCCTTAAATCTCAGAATTGCTAATATTTAGAAACATGTCGAATGACAGCTGATTTTTAAAATACTGATTTTTTTAACAGCCCTGGGTCCCCTTTAATATTTTTGCCAATCTCTGAAATATTGCCCAACACTAAATACTCCATGTATGAGTCAGACTATTCCTACAGTGGTTACAAACCTCTTCCACAACAAAATGAATGACACCCCCACCCACGCTAAAACAGGACACACATGCATGTTTCACACGTATCGGTTTAGCAAATACAGAGTTTAACCTCAGCTGCACCGCAACCGACCAAAGAATACAAAGAGGGGTTTTTTACCTTCCTGTGGTTCAAACCTCAGAGTGAACAATCTACCAGCATCTTAACCACCCCTGCCATCAGGACCTGTGAATCACACACAGCACATATGAACACTTGCAAAGCCGTCATAGTGGGCTGGTGTAGTAAATTCATTTACTTTTTACAATCATTGCCTTTTCACAGTGTTTTCTGAACCAGGCATACCTTTATCTTAGGTCACCAGACCTTTACCGTTTTTACACCGTTTACAACAGGAAGTATGCACGTTGCTCTGCTAAAACTGTCAGTAGCTACAATAACTAGTGGCCTGGTTGGCTACTGAAAATACACATGAAAATACATTCCTTTTAACCTCAGTCCAGTTTTGTGGGAAGAGATTTAAGGTATGATCCAGGAGACAGCCATACAAGTTACTGTTCAGCAAGGTAGCTTCCTTGTTAGCTAGATATTAACGACAGCTAGGTAATGCATTTATAACTTAATAGCGGACCTTCACAAATCATATTATCCTTTCGCTACATAGACAACTAAGTATCTCCACATAGCAAACTAGAACACATTTCGGTAATGGATGGCAAAAGATAATGCTCCAAATGATGCTAGCTGACCGATCAAACACTATACATTAGCTAACGTTAGTCTACAGGTAGCTAGTTAGTAGCTTAGCTAACAACAGTTTTCGAACAACAAAAGCTAGCCAACATGTGACTGTAACATACCATTGCTTGCATTTAATCACACTGGCAATGTTAACACAGATCCTAGCAAGCTTACTAACAACCAACGACAGTGTCGACAGTGCCAATGATTAGCTCAATTTGGCTAACAGCGCGAGCTAGCTAGCCAGTCAGGTGGCCCAAGTTTGACAAGCGTTAACATAGCAGCCGACAGTTACTGATCTGCCTTAAAATGCCTCCCTTAGCCAGCACACCACTCTCCTTCTCTAGCTATCAATAACCAGCCAAGAGGCCCTGGTTACTTTGCTGATCTAGCTAGTGGTACTCTAATGTTGGCTAATAATACTAGCGAGCTCGAAAGCCATTCAATCCAGGTAGTTCCCTATCATTACCAACGTTAGCTAATAAAGCGTGTAACATTAGCTCTCTAATTATTTAACGTTAAGTAGAATGCAACCTTGCTGGTTGTACATGATCTAAGCATCTAGACCTCCGATCGAAATAAGTTAGCGAGCTAGTTTCGAGTGCAAAGCTTGAAAACCTTGGTTACAAACCAAACCTGCTCGCTTTGAGCTCCGTCTCCGTCCTGCTTTGTAGTGACGTCCAGCTGGCGAGGGAACAAATCTTTCTGTTCGAGTCAGTGCACTGTATGTATCGAATCGCTTCGCTATTCTAAAAGATTCGATCGTTGGAGTCACGAATCAGTCAGCCCCAAATGCAACCAGCAACAACTATGTCCTGTACGGAAAACCTGCAAAACTAAGCTGTCCATGCAGCCTATCAGAACTATAGACTCACTTAACGTAAACGCCCTCTGAATGTACTGAATGAATTGAGTTTCCTACAGTTTTTTAGTATGTGACTTCGTTGTTCAGTTCATTCAGCAGGTGTTTCATTTTCCGACTACCGACTGGCTCGGGGGTCGTACCGTGCGGCAAAAAGGCCTACAAAAATGCAATACCGGAAAATCCAATATTTCAGCAATATTCAATGAAAACTATATCGTCTACCCAATTACCATTCGGTATATTTTGTTGCAATTTGCAAATATTAGGCAATTATTAAATACCTTACATTTTAGCTCTACCATTAGTGCATTTTATGCTATAAATATATTTTACGAATAAAATTAAAGTTTATCAGTTGTTTCTTGTCTCGTGTGATGATATTCAGTTTGTTTATTTGCAATGTAGCTTATGTGTGACTTTGCATCAAACTGTTACTGCAGTTTTCATCAGTTACCAGTTGACAGGAAGGCATTTAAAGTAACTCGTCAAGTAACTCGTAAAGTAACTCGATCCTGATCACTGTTTATTGTAACGTTAGCGAAATGAACGAAGTCAGCAGAGTGCACGAAAGGACCCCCAATGGCAACCCACATGTTTTTACATTTTGCCACAAGAGTATGGACAATGCACTGTGTTTACGTTACGTTATATATAGCAAAATAGTTCCAGGTTATGTATGATGTAGAGTGCAACAACATAACTTCACTTTAGATGATTTGATTTTTTTTTTTTTTTTTAAAAAAAGCTTAACTTCAGAACGTAAGAATTTTAATTAGTTTGTTGCTTTGTTGAAAAAGTGTGGTTACAGCTACCTGTACTGAGCGAGTTAGGTACTAAACGTTAACCCATTTCACCAGGAAAAATCATCGTCAGAGTCACTCGGGTTATATGAACACGAATAAAGATAAATTAAGCTCCTAACAAACTCAGTTAAGGTTTTAGTAATGTGGATGGTAGATGTCCCGCATAGAGAATAGAGGGCCAAAGAGAAAAGTCAAATCCGTTTCTCTCATTGGGCTATTCTTACTGATGGCAATTACGTTGACATGACCCTCCCAATATGGCCGACCCTGTGCGACTGATTTAACGAAAGTGTTTCAGTTTTATAATTACATATACACAGAAAATAATTTATATTAGAATTTAAATAATATTGTAAACAAATTATTTAAAATAAATACATTGCATGATATTTATTTTATGTTTCTTATTAATAATTAATTCACTGTCTGTCCCATCATGCATTACACCGGCATCTCAACCTCCTTCCGCCGCTGTGTTGTTGCTGTGTCAGTTCCTTGTTTGGGTGCTTGTACTGAGAAAATATTGTTGTAATTTTTAATATTGGGCTGCTGGATTCCAAAAAATGGCATCTGCTAATACCTATAGGCTAAGCTGCTCCATCCCTGGGCATGAAATGGATGTAAGGGGACTTGCGGCCGCTGTTTACCCCGACGGAGCCTTTGTGTCGGTATCCAGGGACAGAACGGGTAGAGTCTGGGTACCAAATTCAAGGTAAATTGACAGGTGTGGTGTCTCTACAGCTAACAGCTTCGTTAGAAGTTAACTAGCCACATAGCTAGATTTTTCTAAAATTCAGGTTTGTCAATGTGTGTTTTGCCATGTGCTCCAAAGGAAAACCACGAGTGCCAGTGATAGAGCTAATATGCAAGTTTGCTTTGGTCCACGGAATTAGCTAGCTAAGTTAGCTAACGTTAGCTGTTCTCAATCGTTGCAAATTCCGTTAGCGAGCGAGCATTGGCTGTCTTGTATGATTAACTACAGATATGTAAGTGACTGCCCAGCTACAATACTGCAGTTAAGACAGCTATAAGGACAGCTTGAGAGCCGGCTACAGTGCTGCAAATATTTAACCTGTTTGAAAATCACACCCAGTCCGATTTTACTTCTGTGTGCAACACGTCACCCAATGAGTCATTTCATGAGATGATGGTATCTTAGACTTTTGTCGGAGCTGTTCACTCCCGCTGTCTGTTGTTCCTCTTGACTTGGTTTGTAGTCAAAACCTTCCAAAACCAGGTGTGTGGAGGCTGTTTTCATCTATACAGGAGCACAGACAGAGGACTTCATAGACATGCACAACAAAAGCAGTAATACAGATGTGTCAGGAATCTTTTCACTTCACATCGGAAATATTACTAGGGATATTACTCTGTCCCTTTGAATAAAGTTATGATGTATCAGTTAAAAGACAAAAAAGTATGACTTTGTAAAATATCATATAGCCAGAGGAGCTTGTTTTGTTTTTCACACGTTCTGTTAATAATCAATGATCACTGAATGCATGTAACTTTGTTTCTCTCTCTGTGTTTTAGTCCAAACAGGGGCTTTACAGAAATGCACTGTATGAACGGGCACACCAATTTTGTGTCCTGCGTGTGTGTCATAGCCCCCAACGACATGCACCCTCGCGGACTGATAGCCACAGGCGGAAACGACCACAACATCTGTGTGTTTTCATTGGACAGGCCCGACCCCATGTATGTTCTGAAGGGTCACAAAAACACAGGTACTGCATCTCCTCTTACAGACAGCACTGAAACCGTGTACAGTGGGGTTTGCAGGAGTGTGGTGTAGCCATTAAAGAGCTGAGCCCAGGACCCAGAGGCCGCTGGTTTGGTCCCCAAGGTGGGACACTGCTGGCGTACCTCAGAGACAGTTACTTATCCTGAACTGCTGCAGTAAAGATCCAGCAAACATAAATGGATGATATTGAACATGTAAAAGAAAGTCAGCCCCTGTGTGAGAGCATCTGCCAAGCTGATGAATAATGAAATAGTAACTTGAGTATCTACATTAGGTTTGAATGAGTAGGTTGCTTATCTGAAATGCCTCACTTAACCAATAATTCTAAAAGGCACACCATAGTACTGTATGATTCCGGCTCTGGAATCAATAACAAGTAAAGGCAAAGTGCTTGCCTTTAATTTTCAGTTATTTTGGGATAATGCAGAATTTATGTACCCTCGATCTGATTCATGTTTTTTGTTGTTGCCAAGTTCATTGCATGTGTATGTGTATTCATAAAACAGGATCTGCACTCTGTGTTGCCTGTGTTGGTGTAACCTGTGTCTTAACAGCATTGCTGTCCCATGTTTACAGTATGCACCCTCTCTGCTGGGAAATTTGGAACTCTTTTGAGTGGATCCTGGGACACTACAGCAAAAGTGTGGCTCAACGACAAGTGCATGATGACTTTACAGGTACTCACCTGTGCCTGCATAGGCAAAGACACATTCTGCTCAGGTTCTGTGCATTTGCCTGACCACTTGATAAGCTCATTGTGGATTGAAAGCATGCAGGCAGTTGGCATCGACCCTGAGTGAGGGCATTTATGTTTCTCTGCACCATAGGGACACACAGCCGCTGTGTGGGCAGTGGTCATCCTGCCTGAGCAAGGCCTTATGCTGACGGGGTCAGCTGACAAAACGATCAAGCTGTGGAAGGCGGGACGTTGCGAGAGGACATTCACCGGTGAGTCAGTTGCTGATGTGAATTCGCTTGGTTTTCTTTTTAATTTTCGAGGTGGCCACTTGGTGGCAGTGTTGCTCAACTTGGTAGTGAAGTTAGTGAAAGATCCTGTATAATGGTTTGTTTTTGTCCATGTAAGGTTGCTAGGCATTGTAGAGTGAAAGCTGAGTTACATCCTGTTTTGCTCAACTGACAAGACGGAAGGTGAAAGATTTTTTAGTCTTTCCTTACTAGCTTTTTTGTGGAGAAAAGGAAAATATATGTTTCCATTTACATTTTCCCCCATAATTTGTTGAAGGATTAGTGTGTTAAGTAATAGCTTGGAGGTTTATGACTAGACAGCTCAGAAGCATTCTTAGTCCAAGTGTAATGCATGTGGTTAGAAGTGTTAAGTGTGTTGGTTGATGGTTACAGTGGAAATTCCTGCTCCTCGAGAACAGCTCAGGGGGCAGGATATTTCAAAGCGAACGACACACTGACTCCAGTGCACATGTTGCAGGACATGAGGACTGCATCAGGGGCCTGGCAGTGATCAACGACCAGGAGTTCTTCTCCTGCAGCAACGACGCCAGCATCAGGAGGTGGACGGTGACCGGGGACTGTGTACAGGTCTACCACGGCCACACAAACTACATCTACAGCCTCGCCGTCTTCCCCAATGGACAAGGTACCCCTCATCATTATCAAATAAGCAGTGTTCTGCTTATTATTAGCAGTCAGAGTGACTGTGTTAAACTATGGCAATGTGCTTGTTTTCTGCCAGGCAGTAAACAGTATAGATTGGAAATGGCTGATGTGGTGAAATGATGGAGTGGCCAGACCTCTTATGCTGTTAATGCCCCTCCGTCCCTCCGTTCCTCCAGACTTTGTGAGTACGGGAGAGGACCGGACGGTACGAATATGGAAGAAAGGAGAGTGTGCTCAGACCATCCGTCTTCCTGCCCAATCGGTGTGGTGCTGTTGCGTGCTGCCCAATGGGGACATAGTGGTGGGAGCCAGGTAACACCAGTTATGTCACATCCTTACATTTAGGCTCTGTCTGTACTAAGCTCTTAAGGTGTATCCAAAAAAATCATGCTGTGTAATACTGGAAACACGGTGTTCCAAAAGTCAGTCACTCCGAGTCCATGCAGATTTATCAGTTTGGAAACAGAGGGTCTATCGAAATAAACAGCTCAGTACACTCTTTCAGTTAGTCCAGCTGATTCATTGTTACTAATGGAAATAATGAAGGTCCATGCTCTCTGTAAATGGGTGGGTATTTTTTGTGCTTCGGTTTGCCTGTTAATTGCAGTGGCACAGCCTCCCATAGAGGCTCCTGGTGTGCAGTGCAAGCCTGATTGTGATTGCGTTTGTGACGTTTGTGGCACAGTGATGGGATAATCAGGGTGTTCACTGAGTCGGACGAGCGCGTGGCCAGCGCTGAAGACCTGCAGGCCTTCGAGGATGAGCTCTCCAAGGCCACCATCGACCCCAAGACTGGAGACTTGGGCGACATCAAGTTGGAGGATCTCCCGGGACGGGAACACCTAGACGAGCCAGGTGCTGTTCCTCTGTCTCCGTTACCGACGCAGCCAGACAGCACTGAACTAGCCAGACGCTGTTCCTTTATGTCCCCCCCTAACACAGCCAGAGACAGTACTAAACGAGCCAGGTAGTGCCCCATTGTCTCTTTGTCGAGCCAGGTACTATTCCTCTAAGTATTGGTATTTACGCCTCTGTTGTTGGTTTTTTTCCCTAATTTTTGAGCCTTTATGATGCATGTGCTCACAGAGAAGTGTAATGGATTTGAGCACTCTGTGATCTGTGTTTTCCTCTCCCATTCTGCTATTTGCTGTGCACCTCTGTGAGCAGAGCACTGCAGACTATTATCTGCAGTGTTTTAGTTCTCCATTACCCTTCATTCAGTTGCGTTCAGCCCATTAGAGTTAAATTCAAGGACTGAATAATGTAGCAGTATGAGTTTATGCCAAGTGCTGGTGTTCTTGAAATGTGTGTAGTGTTATATGTAATAACGGATGGGAGGTGAAGCCGTGTGCGCGTTGCAGTGCTCAGAGCGGTGTGTGCTGCTCCTCTGGGTGACTGACGGGGGTGTGTCTGTGCGCACACAGGCAGGCGCGACGGCCAGACGAGGCTCATCAAAGACGGGCAGAAGGTGGAGGCCTACCAGTGGAGTGTGAGCGACGGCCGCTGGGTGAAGATCGGGGACGTGGTGGGCGGCTCGTCCCAGTCGGCCTCCAGCAGGATCATGTACGAGGGAAAGGTGCGGACCTCTGTGTGCACGCCTCCCTGTGCCTTAAGAACACACTTCATTAGCCTAGCGCTCACGCGCGCATCAGAGTGTACGTGCATCAGTGCGCTTGTTCCATTATTACATTACATTATTGGCATTTAGCAGACGATCTTATCCAGAGCAACTTACATAGGTTTTTTGCATGTTATTCATTTATACAGCTGGATATTTACTGAGGTAATTCTGGATTAAGTACCTTGCCCAACAGCAGGTGCCCCAGCAGGGAATCGAACCGGCAACCTTTCGGTTACGAATCCTGCTCCTTACCACTATGCTACACTGCTGCCCGCTCCCTCTGCAGGAGTACGACTTTGTGTTCACCATCGACGTCAACGAGGGAGGGCCCTCCATGAAGCTGCCTTACAACATCACCGACGACCCCTGGCTGGCCGCGCACAACTTCCTCCAGAAGAACGACCTGAGCCCCATGTTCCTGGACCAGGTGGCCAACTTCATCATCGAGAACACCAAAGGCCACACTCTGGGCCCCGCCCAGGCGGGCGCCTCCGATCCCTTCACAGGTAAGAGCAGCAAAGTTTATGGAGTCTTACAGTATATCTACAAAGCATGTCCTCATGCACTCATATACATGCAGCCCAATATATCATTGTCAGCACAGTACACTGGTACTGTACACGATCAGCTTGTTGGATCCTGCACTAGCACCTGTGTCTCCTTTCCTCTATCCCTGACCCTCCAGTTAAAGCATGTACCTTCCAAGTGCATTCTTCCAGATGCTACATTGACCTCTGTTCAGTTCATATAATGCAAAGGCATCTACAGATGGTAGAAATGCTGAATTGTAATGGCCGCTGTGTATGTGTTCACATGTACCTGTGTTTTTTCAGGTTCAGGCCGGTACATCCCTGGGGCCTTGGACAGTAGGGAAGGTTTTGGGGCTGATCCGTTTACAGGTACGCACTGAATTTGTACACTTTGCTTGTTAAGCTTGATGTCATGTGTACAACACACACTGTTTAGTTTGAGAGTGCATTCAAAAACACAAAATATATTCAGGATCCTCTAGGAAAGAAAATTTTATATTGGCTATGGAATCGCACCCAGTTAGCATGTAATTGCTTGCTCAACAAATACATCAGAAGATTTGGCAACATTTAAGGAAGATGAGCTCTATATAGTGATCATTTAACCAAATTGCTTGTATATTGGTATTGAATGTTAGTGCCTGTTGTACCAGAGCTGTACAGGTGCAGGGAATGCACTGAAATGAAGCCTGTGCTGGTGAGGGGTGAGCCCTGGCCTCTGACTCTCCATGCGTGTGATTTTCAGGCTCTGGTCGTTACATTCCTGGATCGGGGCCCAGTGCCACCGCCCCAGTCGGAGTAGCAGACCCTTTCACAGGTAAGACCCCCTGGCCAGTGAGGAGAAGGTCTTGCGTTCAGGCCTGTAGCTCTGTGCCACAGTCAGATGGTCGGGAAAGATGCACTGAAAAACTGGGAAAATGGAAGAATGTTGTGTGCTTTGGTGGGTCACTCTCGCTCCCCCAGGAGGAAGCGCCTACTCATCTGCTGCCCTACAGCAGCCTGCCACCAACATCTACTTCCCCAAAACGGACGCCGTCACCTTTGAGCAGGCCAACGCCACGCAGATATTAGGTAACCTGGCTTTAGTGAAGCCCGCCTGCATGCACTGGTTTTGAAGGGGCACTTATGATGAGTAAAACAGAATCAATAGCCATCTTCCAACGCAGACTAAAGATCCTCTTCTTCACACTGCATCTCAGTTCCACTTCAGTCCCTGCCTCCTAACACCAGATACCTCTAGTATTTGATACTTATTTTATTTGTAGTATCCTGATGTATTTTGGATTCTGTGTTCTAGGGACTGATGTATCGTAGTATACCTGGCTTCCGTCAGACTGCACAAGCTAACACTTTTCAAGCCCTACCACAAGATATACTCACATTCACTGGTCTGGGAGTGTTGTTAGCCTGGTCTGACACTGTTACTTGTTTAAATTGTGAATGGATACACTTATGTTTTATTGTGCTGGAAGTCGCTCTGGATAAGAGTGTCTGCTAAATGCATGTAATGTAATGTAATGTGATGTAAAACAGGCAGTCTGCAGTGACTCACACTGCCAGTGTGACACTAGGGCCCATTTGTTAATCACTCCAGCCTGAGTCAGCGCATAATTGGCTACGGTGCGTCACGTGACCCGTCTCCCTCTGCAGCCAAGCTGAAGGAGCTGAACGGCGGGGCCCCTGAGGACAAGAAGCTTCCGGAAGACGTGGTGGGGAAGCTGGAGAGGCTCCTGCTGAGTGTCTGTGACCTGCGGTCCAAGGAGCAGCCCACCGAGGAGCAGATCGCCATCCTGTGGAAGACCACCCACTGGCCTGAAGGTACCGCCACCCCTTCAGACCTCCCACAATACAGCACTGTGCAGGGGACCAGCTGTCCTGGGTTTACGACCACTCTGGACACTGAATTTATTCTAGCTGTCCAGTAGCCCTACCGTTTCTACATTTAGTTTGGGGTGAAGTGCAGCAGTCGTTTTTTTTTAATTTGGAATTTTTAGTGCCCTAGTTTTGGTCCCCCCTAGAAACAGCTCTGTTCATGCAGTGTGTCTGGTATGTAGGTCATTCCCAAAAGAAGGCCAGTGAAAAGTAGAATGACCCCAAACTTGTTACTCATCACAGATGAATGTCATGGCTCTTGCTCATTGCTTCCAAATGTGTTCCAGATATAGTCTTCCCTGTGCTGGACATCCTCCGTCTAGCGGTGCGCCACCCAGTGGTCAACGCGAGCCTGTGCAACGAGACGGAGGGCATCCAATTCTGCAACCACTTGCTGAGCCTGATGGCGCCGCAGGGCCGTCCAGCCAATCAGATGCTGGCCCTGAGGACTCTATGCAACTGCTTCTCCGGCCCACTGGGGCGGAGTCTGCTGATGTCACAGAGGGAGACTGTGATGTCACAGGCCACAGAGCTGAAAAGCGTCTGCAACAAGAACATCCACATCGCCCTGGCCACGCTGGTGCTGAACTACGCTGGCAGCCTGCACGGCCTCCCAGACCTGGAGGGGAAGGCCCAGTGCCTGTCCATGGCCAGCACCATCCTGGAGGTGGTGCAGGACAAGGAGGCCATCTTCCGCCTGCTGGTGGCCCTGGGGACTACCATCACCGGCGACTCCACGGCCAAGGACCTGGCCCAGTCCCTAGGGGTCAAGTCCCAGATCGCCAAGTACTCGTCGGTGTCAGATCCGGCCAAGGTGGGCGAGTGCTGTAGGCTGGTTCTGAATGAACTGCAGTGATTTCCTACCCATTCCCCTACCTCTCCCACACAGTGTTTATATTTAATGAATAAAATTTGATGCATGTTCTGCAATAAAAAACGGAAAAAAAAACTGAACGATTAGCCCTGTGTGGCTGTGTAGTCATTCCGGACACACTGTGGTTTTTAGATATGACTTCATGGTTTTCCTCATCTGTGCTTTCTCAAAATGATTTTTATCCTCAGATTTCTAAGGTACATCCACTTGTTGTGCACTCCTATTGCAGGCTGGAATTTAGTTATCACATTGATGCACACACTAATCACAAATTACAAATGTTCACAAGGTGATTCTGGTTCCACTAATCAATCAAGTCACTCTAATGCAGCATAATGCTGGTATTGGCACAAGTTCATTTCAGCAGATTGACATTATTGTATAATTGGTGTAATAGATCATTATTTAATTCCAACAGACTGTGGGGCATGCAGGTTCAACATGCTTCTGTGCATTAACACCAACATTTTTTTTCAGATTAGAGACATTTAAAATGAACTGTACACTGAGAAATCACAAAACGTACACACTTTATTGTGACACTATTGCTCTGTACAATTGGTAACGGTCAAAGTGTAAGGTCAAAATTTCTGCAAGTTTTCTCAGGAGAGTTTTTCCACATGGTGCTCTGATTTTTAGCATTCTGACTGGAGTGAGCTGTGCTGCATTGGTTTTGCAGTACTTTCACCAGTTCAATCATGATAATAATGACCACACCCATCTGTGTCCTTCCAGTCCTCCTCCATGACGGGTGACAGGAAGGAACATGTCTCATCTCAGTCTCCATAAACTGGGATGGTTCTCATATTTCTCACCTACAGTAGATATTGCGAACGTCCAGTAGACAGAAAGATGGGTGAAATACTGGCTACTGATGACTCTGCATACTTCCCAAACAACAAACTGAATCCAGTGATGTCATGGAGGCTGCAGGCGCTCTCGAGCCAATGATAGAACAGGCCTCTCCCAGGCATTCCAACAGAACTGCTCAGCCTCCTGCATGTGGATGATCAAAGTACATTACCAGCAAGGGTGTAGCCACACCACTTCCTGTTCTGACAGTCATTAATGAGCATAAACCAAAATTACAACATGATAGTACACACACTTTTAAGCTTTGTGATATTGGTGGACTATAAATAAAGTGCATGTATCTAACAAAACACATTCTAATAAAGCCTGGCTACTGTGGGGAGTATCATTTTTACAGTGAGTGGTTTTCAGTGGCAAAAGATTACAGCAGTCCATTTTGTTAATGTGCTCATCGCTTACTTCCTGAGCCAATCTTTGCATACCTGAATGAAGACACACAGCTGTGCGGTAATGGAAGACACTGTGAAAAGACAGAAAAAGTTCACAAGGCTCCTCCTGAAACAGTGAGGGAGCAGGCCCCTTGCACTTAAACCAGCTGCATCTATAAGGCTAGATGTCGATCTGATAAGGCATACTCAAACTGGCATTAATGAAAAACAGGCTTACAGCGTTATAGCAAAATAGTAATTCATTATATCATTATATAATCTTACTGAATAATTAGATATATATTATATAAATATGACAGCACAGTAGGGTTATTTTTTTATCCATCAGCCGATAGTCTTGGAAAGTGCTTCTAAGTTTTGGATATGATAGAGAAAGCAAGGCTTAAAAACAACAGTTAACAACTTTAGTAAATGAATATTTGGACTCAGAGCAAGTGCAAGTTTACAATAACGTGAATAAAATATTCACACAAAATTCAAAACACATTTCCAAATGATATTTAGTAGCTTTGGTTGGTTGTTCTGCGTGCTGGTTCTTTGTCTGCGTGCTGTTGGCACACATGGATGGTACAATCAAGCAGTTGCAGTTACGTCCCTTAACTGCAAAACAGACTTGCATGGAGGGATGCCACTCAAGTTTGTGTGCTAACCAAAACTGTGTACAACACCTGAACACAACCTTTTATATGAGCCCCGATACTCTGATTACTATAAACAGTGCTCACTGATATGAATGCTCACCAATATGCCTGAAGCAAACTGCAATGACATAATATTTTCTTTCATATGTTCTGAGTGTTGACATAGTAAAACAGAATATATTTCCCTGCAAAGATGCTGGAGCATCCTTCAGGCTGCACAGCGGTTTATACAGAATAATGAACTGGGTCTGGTCTCACAGAGGCAGTGGTTCTCTCTCTCCCTCTTTGCACTCCACTAGAATCAGAGGAAACAGCAGAGAAGCAGAGACAGGAGAGTCCACCACATAACTGTGGTGGGTGAGCCTTTTGGGGGACAGGGACAGGGACTTGCTTCAGAAGTCCTGGAGGAGCAAGGTGTGCTGTCTTGGGGGTCAGGTGGGGCTGAGGTGAGGGTAGATCAGAGGCAGCCCACAATGGAGTGCAATCAGCATACGGAAGGGGGGTGGGGGACAGTGGGTATTTTGGGGCTGTCCAGACACCTTTATCCCACGTAGGGCTGCTAAGCACTTGTTCAGCATTTTGGTTTGGAAGATGGGCCCCCCTTCAAGCCTTCTCTGTCACACTGTGTTGAAAAACAGCAAAGGCACACAGGTTAATCCCTTTTCAAAAAAAAGAAATCTTTTAGGTTTCACCTAATCATGATGGCCACCTGCAACCAGAACATGTGCATCTGCCTGCCTGTGAGACCTGGATTAAGTAAGTCAAAAACAGGTCTCTTGTCATCTGTGGCATTTAGAAATCCAAAGGGAGATTTCTAACCGAAGATTATCAAATGTGAAATGTCTTTCTGTCACCACCTAAGCTGAGATGAGCTTTATGAGGCCACTGAGTTTAAATAGCTGTTTCTTGTTGTAGATTTTTGTATATTATGTTGTATATGTCGTACTTTATGTTGTATATGTTGTATTTTTAATATGTTGTGACAGAGTTGAGGGACAGTGGAGCGACAGTTGGAGTGGATCAGAGAGTGGCTAAGGGAGGTTCTCTTTACTTGGACTTGGACTTGGACTTGAACTTCTTTTTAAAGGCCTTCTCCAGCTCCGGCACAGACAAGGTGAGGGTGACGGAACCATCCGAATTTGACCGGATCACCCGTGCTGCAGCACAACAGGAGTACAGAGCACAAGTACGCATATGCGCGCACACACACACACACACACACACACACACACACACACACACACACACAAAGGAAGAAGAAGAAAATGGTGTCAGTATTACTCCATCTGAGGCAAAACACAGTCAACATAAGCCTTGTTTATTTTAATTTTTTTATCAAGGGAAGACCAATGCCTTTTTACAGATAGCTAAAACATTAACATCCGTGGCTCATTACAAGAGTAACATCCACCTCTGGAAAAGGCAGCAATAGTCATTGCCAACATCCTGTCAGTACATTAATCATCTGCCTACAACGACAGGGCCGGTTTCTGACTGGATGCACCCCTTCATAAGCAGAGAGCAGCCAGTCTGCTGAGAACAGAGGCCGAAAACGAGGGAGGCGATTGGGCTTGAAATTGCATTGCCCCTTTCTCCTGCCGAATGAACAACCTGTCAGCAGTGAGCAGGCTACAGGCCTCAATGCCATCATCTCAAAGCTATGAAATGTTTCTCTGTGCCATCCATCACTTGGGACACTTGTATGCGCCCTGTTTCCACAGAGCTGCAAATCTAAAGCTCTCTGGGGCAGACTTGGGAACTGGCACTGAGAGCAATGTAATGACTGAGGATACAGTATATAGTATGTACAGTTCATGCAGTTGTATATGCAGGTAAAGGCATTAGAGGGGACTTTAATGATGGGACTTCCCTGTTCTGCATGCATGTAATTTTGCCTACAGTATATTGCATACTCTGTGTACTATTCTGGGAACTCCCATTAGAGCAAGCAAAAATGTGCTAAAAAATTAAAATATAATAATGTAACTACTGAAATTACACTGAATAATAAATTAAAATCAGACAGGTTCCTATTAATGCAGGAATGTGAGAATGCAGAATATTTCAGAATACTTCTAAAATGACACCTCTTACTTTTCTGGGGTCTGCTTAAGACTACTCCCACTCCTACTGAGTTAACAGGGGTCTGCTTAAGGCTACTCACACTCCAGATGAGTGAGTAGGGGAAAGTGTAAGACTCCTCACACTCCAGATGAGTGAGTAGGGGACAGTGTAAGACTACTCAGTCCCAAGCTGAGCCAGCAGCAGTGTGTGTGAACTCCCCACCCCCCTGAGAACAACTCCTTCACTCCAACCCTTCAGACGTGCGCTGAAGACACACCTCTTCAGACTCTACCTGGACTGATACCTCTGCCATTTTGACCTTGTAAATCTGACTCCTGTCTTGTACTTGTAACTCTCTTACCTAGGTAGTATAGCGGTACTTTATTGTCCCTGTGATTGTATTTGATATGCAATCCTAGTTCAGATTAGTTGGCTCGCGACACCGACCTTGCGCTCAGCTTCAGCACTATCTGCATTGTATGACCTGTACGCATCTTGCCCTCGTGCCTGTTTGCCCACTATATGCACTTTTGTACGTCGCTTTGGATAAAAGCGTCTGCCAAATGAATAAATGTAGATGTAATGTAAATGTGTGTGGGACCCACCTATCTCGCTGTTGCTCATCATGGCGTTGGAGCTGCGCAGCCAGGGCCCCGGCTGGGTGAAGTGGTATCCCAGCTTGAGCAGTGTGCTGTTGCGCTCCAGCATGCTGGCGATCTCCATCTCCACCTTATTCCCCAGCTGCTGGCTCTGCAGAGGGGCGACAGAGGGCTCAGTGACACAGCGCAGGGCCAATGTGTGCCCCCCCCCCCCAGAGCGTTTCTGACCCCTACAGCTGCTAAACTGCCCCTGTTCTCTTCCTCACATCACAGTTACATTATTTTACTGTCATTTAGCAGACTCTCTTATCCAGGCCGACTTATAGGTCACAGTGTTATCCATTCATACAGCTTGATATTTACTGAGGCAATTGTGGGTTAAGTACCTCGCCCAAGGGTACAGCAGCAGCGCCCCAGTGGGGAATCAAACCAGCAACATTTCAGTTACGAGCCCTGCTCCTTACCACTATGGTACACTGCCGCCCCAGTTGGGCCGCTGGAAAGGAGAGTGGAAACAGCAGAGCTTCCTGTAAAGGTTTGTTTAATGGCAGACCTGTGAAGGAATTGTTTTCCAGGATGCGTAACTCCAGGTCTGTACAGGAAGTGTGTGCATGTTTGTGTAACTCCAGCACTGTGTGGAAATTGTGTACATGGTTGTGTAATTTAAGTTCTGATTGATTTATTTCATGATTAATTAAACATAAAACAACAGCATTATTCCCTATTCATTCATTATTCATAACTATCACTTCTGACAACAAAAAGGCCCAAAAGATGTCCAATGTGGTCCTGCGTACTTCAGAATGTAAAATGGCAGGGCAAGTTTAGCTTGCTTAGAAAACATATTTGGATAGGTCTTAGTCAAACCTGTAGCTATGTGTGTTGTAAAATACACAATAAATGTAAATGGGAAATTGTCACTACAATTAAGTGGATCTTTCTCTTATGTACATGTGAATACAAGTCTAGAGTTGTGTACCTGGTTGTCAATCTTGAGCTCCAGGAGGGTCTTGTTGAACTGCAAGGACTCCACCAGCGCAAGGATTCCGGCCCCCGTGATGAAGTTGGACTCCACGTTCAGAGACTTGAGCGTGGTGTTCACTCTCAACATGTCCGCCAGGGCCTGTGGAGAGGGAAGGGCCGATCAATGCGCTGGCAAACGGCTCCGGTTAAAAACGGAGCTGCGGATCGCATCTGTGACAAGCGTTCCTTCCCCAGTCCTGCTGCCCCGCCAGTGAGTGCTGTGCCTATGTCTGAAGACGTGAATAAAAACAGCTGCAGGTTGTTTTTTACATCACCTGTATCACTGTCTGTTTCTGTAGTGAAGACGGTGTGCCTACAACTTCCATGGTGCATTGCAGTACAGACAGTAAACTCCACTGGAGAACTGTGGCGCAACTGTAGTGCATTGTAGTGCAGATAGTGCAACCGTAGTGAAAACAGGTATAGTGCACTGTGTTGTAGCTTGTGTAGCTTTAGTGGACACCACGCATTGTAATATAGATAGTGCATTGTGGCAGAGATGGTGCATTGTAGTGAAAATAGTGCATTGCAGTGCACTTGGCATAGCTGTAGAAGAGATGGTGTATTATAGTGGAGATGGTGCGTTGTAGTATAGTTGGCAAAGGTGTAGTGGAGATGGTGCATTATAGAAGAGACCAGGCATTGTCATGGAGATAATGCATTGTAGTGGAGGTGGTGCATTGTAGTGTAGTTGGCGTAGCTGTAGTAAAGACAGTGCACTGTAACGGAGACTGTGCATGTCTGTTATGAATCTCTGCGCTCACATAGGCCACTGTGTCGTTACTCCTGGTCCCAACGATGCTCAGCTGCTGCACCACTGTGTTGAGCCTCAGAGCCTCGGCGTAAGCCTTCAGCGTGTGCGTGGGAATGTTCTGGAACACACAGGCCTCGTATTAACCACACACTCAGATTAAGGTCTCTGGCAAAAATATTTCTCTATATTATTTTTGTTGAAGGTCGACTTAAGTGATCACAGCAACATAAGGTCTCTGTGACCACTTCTCGTGATTTAGATAAAGATCACTCGGGAGCAGGGCAAGCGCTTCATTACCCTGATGTTGTTGAGGTTGACCTCAACTAGGTCCGGGTGGTTGTTCCTGATCTTCTCCAGAGTGTCCTTTACGTCTGTGGGGTTGGGTTTCTCGTCAGGGATTGGCTTATACCGGGTGCACTGGATAACACCTGGGAGACAGGGAACGTGATATACTCCCACAAATATTTAAGCAAACACTCCTGCACAGAGACTGAGCACACATCAAAGCTTGAGCTCTGCTCAAGTACTGTGGCGCTAATGCAAGTGTATTTGTCTTCCAGTGTCAGATGTATAATGTAAACATGAAATGTTATTCCACAGTTACCTGGTGAATGTTATTAGGGGGTGATGTATTCTGTGGTGACACATATGAACCCTCTTTTATCTGCGTTGTCCTTAACTGTACTCTTGTACACGCCAGTATGCTGAGTGAATAGATCATTTGTGTGAAAGACTCACTGTTTAAGCCTTGTTTGTTGGCGATGGTGCTGCTGGCCAGAGCTTCGTAGTACTGCTGGTTACTCATCAGCGTGTGCATGCCCAGAATGGCTGGCAGGGGAGAGGAGAGAGGAGAGCGAGAGGGAGAGAGGAAGAAAGAGAGCGACAGACAGAGGGGGAAAGTAGGGAGTAACAGAGAGAGAGCCAAAGAGAAAGAGGGGAGAGAGAGAATTCATGTTTAGTGAACAGTCTAGAGGGATAAAGAGAGCACCTGCCATTGCAGGAAATCAGATTACAGGTAAAGCAAACAACAGCAAATCAGGTCACAAGTAAAAGACCAACAGCAAATCAGAGCGCAAGTAAAGGACCAACAGCAAATCAGAGCGCAAGTAAAGCACCAATAACAAATTGGTTCACAAGCACCAACTGACTGACATCTGTTAAGCCCACAGTACAGACTGACTGGAGGCTAACCGAACCCATCGCAAAGCAAATGAATGACAGTTTGGGTTACACCTGAGGAGCAAAACATTATAACTCAACACTCATACATAGATGCCTTAAGCATCACGCCCTGAAACAAGTGTATCATGCATTAGCTGAAGACAATTTGCCTCCAGGCATGATTAGTGGAAACTGGCATATCTTTAGTGGAGATGTGGCACGCAACAAGTAACTGGGACACAAAACAGATCGGGATGTATTTGTCCCATCAGGAAACAAACCGTACCTCTAGGACAACCTAAAATCCATACCGCAAAAATGTAGTTGCCATGCGTTAATTGACCTCTGCTTCCAGATATGATGCAGCATTGCTTTGACAGAGATTAGCTTCCCTTAAGAAGACACTGGCATCTGAAACGTGGCTCGGGCACAACACCCATCAGGGTATATCTGTGTCATCAGGACACAATGTACACTTGCAGGGCAGTCTTACGGCTACAATTAATTGAATCAGCCGAGCGTGAGCTGTGCTGGAGAAGATCCAGATGAGATATGACTTGAGACAGAACAGACACTCCCCGTCATTTTAAACCTGCTCCCTTGTGGAGAACACGGGAAACAGATCACAAGGCAAGACTCACAGCCGGATTAATTCAGCATGCAATAGGCTAACCCGGCTTGCATCCATCCATCATCCTTTACAGTCTTCAGACTTTCACTTGCTCTTGTTGAACAGGAAATGTTCCACAGCAATAATTTTGAACATGGCAGGCACAGTATCATACCAGACAATCGTTCAGAATTCAGGCCATGCAGTCAGGATTAGGAAGACCATTGATCTGAAGAGGCCAGTACCAGTGTACTGGGCAAGCCATAAGCGATGTTCCACAGACCGCCACTAGACAAAGAGTGCACGCTAGCACGGTTCTCTCTCTTCTTAGAAGGTTCAGTAATGCTGCCAAATACCATCATGGTTTTGCCAACTAACAAGTTTTATGAGGAAAAGTGACTCACAAATCCAGCGGCATTTAGAAAAGTATAACACATGCGTTGTCCAAATGTCTAATAAATGGACCAGAGTGTATACACCATTGCTCTTTGACAGATGTAATACACAGCAAATAGCAAATGCACCAGTGGCAGGACTAGCTGTGCTAACAGCCGTTCTGCATTTCCACTCGCAAAGAACCACCAAGGTGAGAGAGAAAGCTAAGAAAAGCAGGCATTTGTCACTCGGACTGAGATCGCATGGAGGTGCTGCATCAGCTCATATAAACAGTGATAACTGCATGAGATCTCATGTTCTGTGACCACATGAACACCAGCAGTCAGGAGAGTCATGTGAACCACGCAGTTTCTGACACTGGGCTCCCTACACATAACTCTCAGTCAACACTCCTCTGACCTTGCAAAAATTCTCAGATATAGTTAACGTTTTAGCCCCGGCTGTTTTCTACACCTACTGTACCCTACAGATGGGGCTTTGGGTCAGCCTATAGTCCCACAGTGATGGCAACGAATGGATTATTGTCAATATGGAGGAGGAAAAAGAGAAAAGGTTGATGTGCTGGAAGACAACTTCTTCTCCTCTGTCTGGCTAGCCTTACACATGGCCTTGTGCCTTAGCCATTTCATGTAACTTACAGGCGTTGGGACCCTCATGTTCAGTTTTTTCATAGACTGACAAGACAATATTTTCAGTCTTAATTATTCTACTGACAGTAAACTGTAAAATTTGAAGCTAAACGAGGATACTACTAAAACAGAATGTTCCTCACAGGCTGACAAGCGAGTATTTTCAGTCTTAATTTCTTCTACTGCCATTAAACTTTTAAGTTAAACAATGAGGGCACTAGTAAAACACAGAATGTTCTTTCCTTTGACAGGAGGACAGATGCAAACCAAAGGTGTCACATGATCACCACTTCTCAAGCACACCAGTTTGGCTGGTGTCTCTGAACAGCATCATGGGAAAGGCAGTAAGAAAGCATGGTGTTCCCAGGCTCAATCACAATAACATATCATATAAATGCACCTGCTATTAGGCAGACCACTCATCAAGCAGCAACAACATGACATAACATGATTCATATTGTGAAACAGCTGCAGTTTCTCAAAGCCTTCTGCCCTGCATTGGCTCTGACACCAAACTGTTTAAATGCTTTCAAAAAACTACTGTGTATCAGTACAGCCAGTATCAAAGACATTCAGAATGGACTTGTCTGTTCAATATAGTTTATCTTTAGATAAAATGCCAAGACAATGGAAACAACACCGATATCCACATCCCCATATTGACCTTGTATAAAGTTTCTCACATCACCCTCATCTCTGATTAAAAGCAGATTAACATGGAGATGAGTTTTGTGTCTTATCTCCTCTTCTCCTCCTCCTAGAGCACAGTGTCCCCATCACCACCCTTTCCTCGGCCCATAGGGAAGAGTGCCCCCTATTGGTTTACCAGTACCATTTCCAGTGACAACATTTGAGTGGTTATGGGATTTTTCCAGCCCAATAATTAAATCTAAGTCTAATCCTAAAACTCTTTCTGTGTGTGTGTGTGTGTGTGTGTCTCCCTCTCTCACCAGCAATGTCACACAGCTCAGCATCACTTGCAGTGGCCATGGCTTCCTCCACCTCAGGTTCCAGGGTCACGTTTTCCCTGATGGGGTCCGTTGTCTTCCTCTGGGGCACCCAAGCCTTCCCTGGAGGAACAGCACCCCCCGGTGTCAGGAAAAATAAGCACCCCGTACAATGCAGATCCCCTCTGAGCTCCCCCTACAATCATGTCCTCCTCAGAACTCTGCCTACAATACAGTTCTTCTCTGAACTCCACCTGCTAAACAGTTAAACTCTGTAGTCTTTTACATGATAATTTAAAGAGAATGTTCACGTTGAACAACTAGTAAGGGTTTTGCAACATAGCTAGCTAGTTTGTAGGCTAATGCACTGCTGGTCACCCTTTTAGGCATATAGTAATACCAACTGTCATCAAGGTAACTGAGGAAGCAAGTAGATTGGCTAGGTGGCAGTTCTGTCTTTCACATCAATGAATGTACACCATCCAAAAAGCATATCTGCTGACAGAAAAGACTAAACACAAGAAACTGTGCCAGTAAACAGTGGGGCATTAAATGATGGGGGAAACTTTTTTGAAAGGAGAACTTTCCTGACATCATATCACACTCCCTGCACACAGTGCTTTGCTGCATGACAAAAACCAAGAACACAAGGAGGCATAGGACTTTATTGTGGCCAACATACAATCACTGCAGTGTTATCACACTGAACAGACACCGGGACATATTCAACTCCTCATATTAGAGTTCTGCTAATTCCTTGGACTGCTGTGGTATCAATCTGCTATAAGGGGAATAATATAAGCAAAAGCAAGAAAAAAGAGTGTTTGCAGGAGCTGCTAGGCAACCTGTAAACATGTGTCTTTTTTCTGTGCTTTTTTTTCTGCGTTGTGCGGGAAGAGGCGTGACAGGCAAAGAGGTGCGACGTGTGTGAGACTGCGATCCACCCCCGCCCCCCACCCCCCCGGCCCCACGCTGGCCAGACTCTGCCGGAGTAAACAGCTGTGTCAGTCTGATGGATCCGCAGATAGCAGGCAGTTCAGGAGAGCAGAGAGCAGGGCCAGTCCGTCACAGTATCACCGACTATCACAGGGCAGGAGAGCTGGAGGCTACGTCACTTCTCTGACGGATGACACCGACCGGATTCCGGCAGTCATCCATTACTGTCTGACAGAATCTGCAGCGGTGACAAGAAGTTCCCTGTTGCTGTCGAGCGCAGTGTGAAGGGCATTCACAGAGAAGGAGATCAGCTGGGGTTATTGCAGTTAGTGTAATGCATGCAGGAGAGGGTAAAGGAAACTCTTATTAGACAGTAATAATAATAATAATAATTATTACTATTATTATTATTATTATTATATGGCGATGATGGGGAAGATGATGATACCTATGATGATGATGATGATGATGATAATGATTATTTTTTTATTATTATTATTATTATTATTATTATTATTATTATTATTATTACCACAGAGAGAGTGAAGCTGCAGGCCTCTCCATGCCTCGACCTTCACCCTCGCTCCCACTTAACATGCGACACATAGCAAAGAGAGGTGGTGAAAGGTATGGAGCGCTTGAGCAGTACGGTGAGTGTTACTGTAAAGGTTAGATGGAGGATAATCAACTGGCAGAGGCTGGAACACCAGGCTGCACTGAGATTACCAGGGCAACTCTGACCAACTGTCCTTGGGATAAGATGAGCTAATTAAAGGAGTTTAATGGGGGATTTGGTTATAAAGGAAGTTGCAGCGACACAGCAAAACAAAAGTGCATGTCCTATTTAATGTGCACTACCAATACACCAACACATTTAATCTCATTCTGAACGCAAGAATTCAGCAATTGTTATGCAGCACCGTATAAATGAAACTGCCTCTTAATGCAACTTTCTCCCCATCTCCAGGGCCCACCTCTCTTCTGCCCGGTGTAGGGCACTGGGTCCTCCCTGTCGGGGTGCTCCTTGGCCTGCTTCTCCAGGTGGGCCAGCAGGTCATCCCTCTGGAAGGTGCCGGTGGGGGCTTTCTTGGTCTGGTCCTTCTGCCTCAGTCCCGCAGGGAGCAGGGCTTTCTAACCACGAGAAAGGGGAGGAGACAAATCCTCTCTCACTGGCCCATGTGACCACAAATGATGTCCGACAGAGAAAAATACATTGAGGGCGTGTGGTAAACCATCAATGTTGCGAAATGTATAATGGAGAAGGCCAGGGTAGCCACATTACATTACATTGCCATTTAGCAGATGCTCTTATCCAGAGCAACTTACAGTTTTATCCATTTATGCAGCTGGACGTTTACTGAGGTGACTGCGGGTTAGGTACATTGCCCAAGGGTACAACAGCAGTATCCCAGCAGGGAATCGAACCAGCAACCATTCAGTTACAAGCCCTGCTCCTTACCACTGCGCCTCACAGTGAACATTCTGTACAAGGTTACAACATGTACTATTACTTTGTTACATACTGTATATTCCCAACGGTAAGCTTGAGTAAGAAATTCTCAATAAGGTAACCCTTGCTCGTCCTTCACAACATATTTACCACCATGTATTAATGTTGGATGAAAAACCAAGATTGTATTTTCAATGATGTATAACACAGTTCTTAATGTTTTATTAAGGATTCAAAGCTGCATTACAGTCTAAAGAGTTACCAGACATCCTTTGGGGCTGCTTTACTATTTTAAGTGAATTAATATGCTTCATATATATTCATCTGTGCACTCCTTAATTCACTAGTTCATTCTACTGGTTCCTGTAACTAAAACAAGTTATGTATTTTAAAACCTTTCAAAGTTTGAAAGTTTTGAATTGATGTTTTGCAACTGTCTGTACTTTGTGTTTTGCACGCATGTACTGGCCAAAATTGGCTCTCTACGATCGTTACTGTTAAAGACTTGGCAACAGCTACCAAGAACCTAAAAGTACATCACAAGCACGCAGAACTACTTTACTCACCACACCATTTGAGGCAAAACTAAACCTTGATAAGAAACTGAAAAACCTCTGTGTCAATATCAACGCACAGAATAACAAATGATAAAACAGAATTCAACTACAGAACACAAGTCTAACAGTATCACTTAGAAACAAAGGAGACCTTGGCAGGCTCGAGGAGAATTCTCCAGATACTGTTCTAGGGCTATCCAGAGCTGATGTTGGTGATATTGTTTGGGAGAAAAGCTGTCAACATTGTCTGCAACACCAGTGCTAAAAGCAAATGTTTCATGTCTCCAGTTGGCTCTCATACTTAATATACAGTTTTTCAGAGAAGTACACAGAGGGACATTTCATGCTTGCTCCTGTTTTTCAGAAGCTGTTCCTCTAAATCAGGGTACATCTAGTCCTAGAAGATTTACAGCTCCGCAGATTTTGCAGTCTTAAATACACAGATCATCAGTGACTGAGTCATTTCAACTCATGGCCATTTTTGGATAGAACAAGGCCACAGAATAAGTACCAAAAGCAATAAAAAAAGAAGACCTGCAAAATTTCCCAGTGTTGGGTTGGTCAAAGCCCTGCCCTTAACACCAAATGATGCTCCCACTAACATGGAGAACAAAAAGGTGAGACTGGCTGTCAGTTCCCTGCTCGGCTCTTGACTGCCTGTCCCTTCCGGTTCCATTAATCTCTAACAATTCAGCACCTCGAGCTGGAGGCAGGGCCGAGACGATAAGCTACATCTGAAACCAGTCCTGCATGCAGAGAGAGACAGGGCTGCTCCAGAACAGAGACGCTCACTGCTTTTATCAACTGCCTCACTGTGAAGCAGCTAAATCACTCACACACTGTGGGAATCAGGGGCACCCAAAGCTCAGAGTCCCATGGAATAAACAGAATGAGTCCATCTCCAGTGTCTTGCCACAGCGAGAGCAGTGAGTCTTTTGTGAGTCTTTCTCACTGTCCCCATCAGGCACAGGAAGGGCCAGGAGGCTTTCTCATAACTCACAAATTAAATTCCTGCTGATGCTTCTGTCATAACCTTTGAGGAAGATAAATACTAACAAACACAGACATTACATTACAATATTGGCATTTAGCAGACGCTCTTAGCCAGAGCGACTTAAATAGATTACAGTTTCACATGTTATCCATTTATACAGCTGGATATTTACTGAGGCAATTCTGGTTTAAGTACCTTGCCCAAGGAGTACAGCAGCAGTGCCCCAGTGGGGAATCGAACCAGCAACCAGCAAGCCCTGCTCCTTACCGCTATGCTATACTGCCGCCCCAGACGTCCGAACCACTTTCTAGCCATTTCAATTCAGACTCTTCCATTTCACAAAGCACAGTTTGATTGTACCCCTAAAGGACAGAGGCCCACCTCTCTCTTTCTAGCATGATGCCTTCAGACTTAAATCTGTCACTCACATCAGGATCCAGCTCCTCCAGTTCATCCTCCAGCTTCTGCAGCTCCTCTTCGGAGAGCTTTTTCAGAAGCTCGTCCTCATCCACGTCCCGGTACTTCTCGAGCTCCTTCCTAAACGACATGGCAGAGTGTGTGGGGTGGGGTTGGGGGTGGGGATAAAGGATAAGAAAAAAAAGAGGCTCTGTCCCACAAATCCCGTGAAAGGAGTATCTGTGGAAATGAAAACAATGGGTATAAAAAGAGAGACATTGATAAAGTAAGAATACTATTCTTTTGACAAGACTGGTACAAAAATGGCCAACAACCTTTTTCCTGTACATTCATCTTTGTTGTTAAGTCTTTTAGTTCCTCTACGACTAAACAGGTGGGTGAAGAAACTGATTATATGAGTCATTTACTTTATTTACAGTTACATTTACTCATTTGACAGTTGCTCGTATCCAGACCAACTTACAAAGAGCGCATTCAGTAGGGTTAGGCAATTAACCGTGCAGATACTGACTCATTAGTGCCATGTTTGAAATATTGTGCCTTTATGGCAAACACCGGCACAAAGGGAATAAGCATTGCCACGATGTGCACAAACCTAAACCACTCCTGCCATTTTTCAGCCACCAAGCTTGCACCACCACAACCTTGTATCATATGTATTTTTTTAAATTTGCTAACTTTTTTTTTTTACTTCATTCTGTAATTTATATAGTTTAAGGATTATTGTTTTAATACTGTTTGTGTTGGTTTTCCAATATCATTTAATTAACTAAGCTCTTGTGTCCCATTACAACATTTTTGGAATTTACCGATTGGACTCTAGAAGTGATACCTCGAGCCTTGGAATGAAACATGTCTAGTTTGGCTGCGCACAGATTGTTTCAGTCTTCACTGAAAACAAACGACAATACGAAATATCTGCCATTTTCAAGGTTGTCAGCGTCGGAAGAGACTGAGTGGCAAATGGCTAATGCCACAAACGCAATATTCAAGCAGGGGGTAAGGTAAAGTTTTTGTTCCATCCCAGTTCTTAAATGTAAAAAAGAAGTTACGCTAAAATAATGCAGGCGACGCATTTCTCTGAGTCACCTGCAGCGGTTTTGCAAAATAATGCAGAAATGGGCGCATCTCCGGTTGCCTATTGCTTGTTCATTGCATTTATTAAAACGGTGTACCCACTTGCATTACTACGTTGGCTCCTAACACATCTGTACATACACACTTAGAAAACAACAGTCTGGTTACAATAATAAATAATAATATAAAATCTGTGCACGTTTCTCGTTGGCCAACCAGATAAGATTCATAGATCGATAATCGAAAGCAGGGACTTCACGTTCTCCGAGTTACTTTTTCCATACTGCACTGTATTTCACTCTATTTATAGATAGCTGGTGCTGCTTTGTGACAGCGAAATAGTTTGACCAGATATGGTTTCTTTTTCGGCGCAAACGGGAAAGAGATGCAGCAGTCGATCCAGCGGATAAAAAGTCCTTACCTCACGCTGAGTACTTGCACAGTCACCGATACAAAAGACCTTCACACACAGTGCGGTGGAGGTTGCTAATTTTCAGCAAAACTTTTCTCTAGTCTCCCAGAGAGTGGAAGGATGTTGCTGACGGTGTTCAGACTCAGCCTTCGACGTATTCCTCTCCGCGGACTGCCCATCACGTGATGTCATCCTCGATCCTGCTTAAAAGCAGGCCAGCACGGTCCGTCAGCGTCAAACACTGTCAAACGCCGTTCTCCGGGCGACACATTTGCATTACACTCATTGTAACGCCTAACTGCAAACTTTGAGTAAAGACATTACTCACAGAGGAGAGATGTTTTACATAAGTTTGTTCATTACCAAGACCAACGAAATCACGGCTTTCAGCTGGAGCCATCAGACAACTGATAAATACAGACATACATTAATGAAAGTCAAAAATGCACAGGAAAGTTTCTTTATTTAGTGCTATTGAAACTTTATTTCAATAGCACTCTACATACTGTATGCAGAAGCACTAAAATAAATCATTTATGGTAACAAAATGGAAAAAAAGCTGTGCTCCGATCCAGTAAAACGTATACAGAATATACTCAGATTGAGAGCAACGCTTCCTAACTTCAACTTCAAGACTCAATACAAGGCAGCCATTTAATCTCATCACTGTAATAAAATATTGTAAGGGAAACACTATAATAAAGCATAAACTATGTGCACTAAATGAATCCCACTCTTGTGAAGCTGCAGTGACTCTGCAGAAAGTCGAGGATTTTTAGGACTCTAACAAACAAAACAAAAAAAATAAATAAGTAAAAACCAACCACTAAGCAAAAGAGTTGGAAAGGCAACTGGCTTCACTGTATTAAGCAAAGGAAGGGAATGTTTAGCTAGTTTTGTATGCTTGTAAATCTTCACATTTAAACAAGCAAAACTTTGTAAATTGCTTAGACTGCTGTCAGTTGAGACAACATGACTGGAACTTGCTTTTGAGCATGATTGTGTGCGTTTTATCATACCATTTGCTGAAGCTGTAAACTGAACTTAAACAGCCTGACACCTCTCTACCACGTGGTCCAAGGTTAGACTGCGTCCGTATTGTATGTGCATCAACGTAGGCGGGGTCATGTGCCAGAAGGGGTGGAGCCTCCATGTCATGTGCCAGTCTGTTGCTGGGTGGGGGGAACGCGCAGTCATTAGGCGGCTCTGGTCAGCTCGTCGGCGAACTCGGACATGATGTCGTGCACCCAGATGTCCTTCTCCTCCTGGGAGGTGTCCACAAGGTAGACCACAACCTTCCTATCCCAGGGCTGGGGGCCCTCCTGCACTGCCTCTATCTGGGCCACCAGCGGCTTCTTCTCCACGTGGTTCCTGAACACAATGGAGGCCTCCTCCGACCACTGCCTGGGCTTCACCCCTGCGGGAATAAAGGGGGGGGGGCCTTCAGTCTCTGAGTCTCAACACAACACAGAGCAAGGAAATGGAGGGGCACTGGCTAGCCTTGAGTGTCAGCACTTAGATTAGATTACATTACAATACAATACAATTATTTAGCAGATGCTCCTATCCAGAGTGACGTCCAGCACAAATGAACAAAAGTGTACCCACTCAAGTTAAATGAGCAGCAGTGTCAGACCAGGCTAACAACACTCCCAGACCAGTGAGTGTGAGCATAACACCATTCAAGCCCTAATGATGTGATGTTGTGATGTGCATTTGGGATGCAAGTATCACCTAATAGTAGATAAATAATCAATAAGTAATCATTTGAATCAAAAGATCTCAAATCACTTGATGGGGGGCAGGTGTTGGGGGCTCCTCATCACAACTGCTGTTAATGTGCAGCACCTGGTGGCATAGCAGCAGTTGTGGGCCTGAACACTCACCACACATGAGCTTTTAATGGCAGGACAAGCGCTCCAGGAAACTGCAGGACAATTACATAGGCAGACTGAGAAGGCCAGACCCTAACACTGACCATAATTGGACCATAACACTGACCATATTTTGACTGCAACACTGAGGAACACCCCAACTCTTTGAAATAAAGACCTTGAGATTTTTAAAGCCCTGAGACAGAACCTCAGTTTTAATGATCACCTGAAACATGACACCTTCTATTGCCACTACCTAAGGGCACTGGCTTTAAGTTTGGTTCACCAGCCCAAATTATTATAAACATCAGAACATTAATTAAATGACTGATGCTCTGTGTCTCAGAATAATCTTATCATTTAAGATGCCTTTGAGCACTAGCAAACTTTTGTCAGTTCGCACTGAAATTGTTCTACCACATACTGACCACAAGAGGGCACTCACACTGTTCCAGAAAAGTCTGGCGCACATGCAAGGGCTTTTCTCGTAAACCGTTGCTCACCCAGAAGTCAGACGTCAGTTCTGCTTCATTGTAATGCGCATACAGAGGATGGTGCTTTATCATCTGACAGAAAACTGATGGTGTTCCAAAAAAATACCCTACAGACTCACTGTGCCACAAGTGAGGTATCACTTTATTCCAAGTAAAAAAAATTGCGATGGGCGCATGACTGAGTGCACTTCCCAATAGCCTGAATCACTGCTGGCACTTCTACACCTACGTCCCAATCGCTAGTGTGTCGTGCCTGAGTGCTTTTACACTCATGTCAGTCTGTACGGTGTAGACTGCCAAATTAGAGACGCGTTTCTCCATACACAGTTCAGCTTGTAAAACAAATACACAGACACTAGCAATATGCAGCTCTCCTCTCACCTGTTTATTCTTAACATACTGTCAGTAAGTCACCTGTAATCTCTTTTTTCTTGTGAAGAGCTGTTTTTTCAATGTGTGATATCTCCTGCTCTTTAATCTTAATTTGAAAAAGTAATAGGTGCCCATTGCAAATTGCCCTGAAAATTCAGCTGCAGTTCATCATCTGCCCGAATCACTGCCATTTTCATGGTTACAATTATATACACATACACATATATGTATATAAGTGCATTGTTTTTAACATTACTGAAATGCAAAACAGTACATGAAGTTGTTCATACTGAGGTATGTATGTAGCATTAGTTTAGGCCTCAGCAACATGGCCACGCAAGTGATCCAAAAACACAAGCCCCACATCACATTGCTAGTGTGGGTCAGATTGCTTTCACTCTGACACAGACAGAAACAGACTCAACCCACCACATGCAAAAGGGCATTGTGGGTAATGAAGTCCCTACCGGCCAGCTGCGCGGTGATGCCCTGGAAGGGGAGCTGTCTGAACTCATTGATGAGCGGCTGCAGCTGGGTGATGCTGACCAGCTCGTGCTTGCCGTAGTCCAGCTCGTACACCGACACCATCCCGTTGGTTAGCACTCCCTTCACCAGTACCCGGTACCAGCTGTGGGGGAGGACACACAGGGATGCAGGTTAGCGCCTTGTGGCCCAGGGGATCATGGGAGATTCAGAAGGACCATGAACCATGAGAGGGCTTACAAAGAGAGGGGGTACTTCTGCCTGGAGCCCAAACAAACCGTTTTCATCACATATAGAGACATGGCCATGTCTACAACACCCAGAAAACAGTGCTGCCTTCATGAAAGGGTGTAACTGTCAACAATGGTCAAAACAAACATTCAAACCCAGAGACTGCAAACATGAATGCTACACTTCCAGTTACAAACATAACTTTGTAGCAGTTGTTAGTGCTGAAAACTGTATGCACTCTCTAAGGGGCCTACTTCTCTCAGATTCCATTTCTTTTAGACAGCTTTTTAGACACTGTTTCTCACGTTCACTTGGGTCTGCGAAATCTCATAAGCTTCAGCGCACTATTTCAACACAGTCAGTATCCGTCAAATGACAACACAACAAATACATCAAAATGCTCAAACACTTATCTCACATTCTATGCAGTAACTAGGATAAATACTACCATACTGTCCACCTGTATACATATCGGGGGAACAGTTTTAATTCTGACAACTTTTTTACATTTAGCTTTAGTCTTAGTATTTTGACTAAAATACATATTAGTCTTAGTCACATTTTTGTCATTTCTCCCTTCTTAGTGTTAGTTTAGTTTTAGTTAATGAAAACTGGACATTTAGTCTAGTTTTAGTCACATCTTTTTAGTCACATTTTAGTCTTGTTTTATTTGCTTCTTTCATTTGATTGTTACAGACCTTAACCTTTCATTGAACACACACAGATGTGCTTAGAAAATACTTAAAAATTGAAAAACTTTAAACTTTGTTCTGGTGTCTTCATTCAGTCTTCACTGACAACATAAACACTGCCAGGGGGAAGAAGAGAAACAGGAGAAAGTGTAAAGGACGGGGGGAGTGCAGGTGATCCTGCTTGCACGCGCAGTGACCCGACCCCCCCCCGGGCGAGGCTCTCACTTGTTCTCCACCTTGGCGGCGTAGATCTGGTTCTTGTCCACGCTCAGCGGCTTCTCCTCCATCTTGTTGTAGTAGAGGATCATCTCCCCCATCAGCACCACCAGCTTGTACAGGTCCTGCCAGGGCTGCAGCACAAAGTGGCCCGGGTGGCAGGCCACCGACACGTAGATGTCCATGTTGTGGCCCAGCGGGGGCAGCTCCAGGAGGGGGGGCAGCTGGGGGGAGGCGGGGGTGTTGGCGGGGGCGTCGGCGGGTGGGTTGTCGCCGGACTTGGGCGGCGGCTTCTTGGACGAAGGGCTGCCGGTGCCATTGCTGATGGCGGTGCCGGCGGTTTTGGCGGGGCTCCCGCTGCCACGCAGGCCCCGGCTGCTCAGGAAAACGTCCTTCTGGTGCTTCCAGAGGTCCAGGCCGGCCATCTGGTGGTTTATGCTGCGCTCCAAGTCGCAGATGTTCTTGGTGGTGAACAGGTGGATGTGGGCCAGTCTGCTGGTCTCATCCAGCTTGGCTATCTGCGGTCAGAAGCAGGGGAGGGCCAAGGTCAGGTCTTAATTCAACCGTTTGGAGCAAACTATCTACCACTTGTCACCAAGACTATGTTCCTTTGTTAAAACCACAACTGACCACACTAAGGGTTTGTGGGAAATACAGGCCTAGGGAAACTGCGGTGGCATCATCAAAGCCTCTTCAATCATTAAACACAAAAAATAGAATAATGTAAATATTCTAATAATATACAAAAATCGAAGGCAAGAGCCTAAATGTTATTTACCGTCCTGTGCCAACAACAGCTGCTCTCATCACAGCCTAACTAATCCTCAAAGCTCAAATTATGGAGTTGTTTACCCCAAAGGGGCTCCCCTCTTCCCATGTGTGTGGAAGAGCTTCCACTTTTTCCTCTCAAACGGATATAATTTAAAATTTTAGCTTCATTCTAATATGTTGCAAGAACAACATTCTTTATATTCAACAGGCTGAAAACAGAACTGGAGGACTGAAAAAATACCACTATACTGTCACCATTATTATTGGATCAGACATACATTTACACTACCAAAAGGGTTAGAACCCAATGCCACAAATTGTCCTTCACATAGTAATTCATACTCAGCATTTGGCTTAAAATACCAGTGATCTGAGTCAGCTTTCAGCTTGTAACAGGCTAAAAAGATGTGAAGTTCTGAACTAGCTGATACAGTTTTAAAGTCTGTTTGAAAGACAAAGTAATGTACTTGGATAAGACCAGAACACGCTGTGCAACTCAGAGCTACAGCTAACATGGTGAGTCAACACTACTTTCAAGTGCAAGCTACACAATACAGAACTATATCTCACCATGAGAAAAGGACAACCCAAAACCTCCAGATGCAATTGCAAGTAGCAGCATTTTAAAAAGGGACTACTATTAGTCTAACTGTTTCATAGCAACACTCTCTTTCTTGACCCACCCAAACTTGCTTCAAGTTGGATTAGAAACAAAATGGAGAAGCAGAGACAGATTTAAAAATATCTCTGTCAGGCTCCTGAGCAGCTCATTAGTTAAGGCACTCACTGAGTGCATACTGAGCTCTACTGCCTGGTACAGTCTGTGTCATCAGCAGACGACGATCTGGAGCCTACAGCGGCAGAACAAACTGGCTTAAGGGCAGGTATGTCAGCAGGGAGAGCCTGTAGATTTCTCATGATTTAGACAGAGATCACTCAGAAGCAGAGTGAAAGTTTGAAAAGGAATGCACTTGGATAAGATCAGAACACACGAAACGCAAAACGAAAATGAGAAGCAGAGACAGTCTTAAAGATACCACCGTCGGGATCCCGAGTAGCTCAGCGGTTAAGGCACTCGCTTTGAGCTCACGTTGAGCTCTTTGGCCCGTGTTCAATCTGTATCATCAGCAGACGATGATCTGGAGCCTGCAGCAGCAGAACAGACTGGCTCAGGGTGGGTATGTCGGGAGGGGCGGCTCGGAGACCTGCTCTGAGTCACCCTCTGACTCATCAGGCATTGGCAGGTATTGCGTCAGTGAGGCCGCGGCTGTCGTCCAATGGGAGCTTAGCTCACCGTGGTGCACCAGGGGACTGGCAGTGTGAAAGGTGGTCAGACTGTGCTTGCTGTGCCCAGGGCTCTTTTAAGAGCACACTGGTTGTCGTGGTGATTACTAAAATAAGGCTTGTGGTTGCAAAAAAAAAAATCATTCCAAAAGATATGCTTGTGATTCAGGTAAATAGAAGAAACAGAAGGTTCTGGCTCACACTGTGTGAAGTCAGATGCTAGCAGGCCAATGGCATGTCCTCACAGGCTAAACTGTGACACGTGGCAATGGATTACAGGTACGAGGTAAAGCCGTTTGGACCCAGTCTGGGTCCTGGCTGTCTGCAGTCCGGCAGGGTCACAGTCTCTCGCTTCACCTGCTCTGAGCTACAGGTGCACAGACAAGGCTAGATGGCCAGAACGGTCTGTTCTTGTCATTAATCATTAATCGTGTGTGTGTGTGTGTGTGTGTGTGTGTGTGTGTGTGTGCGCACATGTGCGTGCATGTGTGTGCACGCTGTGTGTGTGCTGTGTGTGTGTGTGTGTGTGTGTGTGTGTGTGTGTGTGCGCGCGTGCTGTGTGTGTGTATGCGTGCGCGCGTGTGTGTGTGTGTGTGCGCGCGCGCTGTGTGTGTGTGTGTGTATGCGTGCGTGCGTGTGTGTGCGGCTGCACCGGCCTTCATGCTGCAGTCGGTGGAGTTCAGCACCGCGTCCCTCAGCCACTGCACCGCGTCCGGCGTCCAGGAGCCCAGGTCCACCGGCAAATCCACCAGGCAGCACTTCACAGCCTGCGGAGAGGAGAGGGCAGACAGCCGCAACTTTCCCCACACTGCGGATAACGCACCCGAACCACTATCAATTATTCAGGATTCATTAAAAGAGCTGATTAAACTATTAGAGTGAGGATTTATCACCCGGTATTATAGCAGATCCAAGCTACATTTCAAACAAATGACTGTTAAAATTGGAAGACAGGGAGGCACCGTTATGATAGGCTCTCCCTTTATTCCGGGTAATGTGCTGCAGAGAGGAGCATCTGTGGAAGACGCAGACTGTATGATAACTCCGAAAAGCAAGGCCCAGCCCCCCACACCCCACCCCACCAGCCCATTACCACCCCTCCAGCACTGATTGGAGAGAGCCGACAGTCCCAGCATCATGATTGGCTCACCTGGGGCGGGATGGCGATGAGGTCACGCAGGAAGGGGGACGGGATCTCCCTCAGCTCGATGACCTCCACGGAGGCGGGCACGCCCAGGTCCACAAACTGGATGTCCAGCACTCTGCTGCCGTGCAGGTTGGTGATCTGAGACGGGGAGTGGGCAGGGTGCATTGAGAGGGTGCCCTTCCTCACAAACCTGGGCTTCCACACTGCCGCCTCTCAGCACAGCCTTGTGTCTTTCAGAGGCTGCTGCTTATGTTATACTCCACTTGGCACAAAAGCAGCCAAGCTACACCAGATCCATATGGATACAACGCTACAGCTAAGGTCTTTCCCAGAATCTATGTATGCATCTATGTACAGTATGTAGTGGATCACGGCTGTCTCGTGTTCTGTAGGCTCGTCACAGGAGATCTCTTACCTCCACACGGCACCATTTGCCTTTGGACCGGGCCAGACAGCACTTCCCACAGAAGGGCTTGGAGACCAGGAACTCTGACGTGACCTGTCACACAGGAAATGATGTCATGGCTTCTGTTCCCACGTGTCATACAGTGATCCAGCAATGACCGTGTCACAGGGTGGAATGCTCAGGGGAATATATCAGACTAGATTTGGCAGGTTCCCTCAGGAGGGGACCGCATACACCAAACAGATCCTGAAATGTGCTCTAGGCTACTGCTTGTCCAGAAACGAAACTGCTTCCATTTGCGGCATACAGCAATAAATGACAATACAACTGGAATTTGGACATTATAAAAAACCTTATACCTGCCTTTAAAAACATGGAAACCAAGACTAAAAACTAAGAAGCTGACACTGTAAAAAGGATAACCTGACTGCCTATAACGGAGCTGACTCGCTTCCAATGTCACCTGTAAGATTATGTGTCCTATCCCCTAACCCCCATGATTACATAGAGTAATCTCCATCTGGCCAGAGTGAACACCTGCTGACTGAGGGCAGAAGTGTTCGCCACACCCTGAGCAGGCAATGACCAGCACTCACAGACTGCAGGCTCCATGTCATAAACTTTATTTTATGACTACTGCCTGAAGAGCTTTACTGAGTGTTGACTGGAGACACGTAAGCAGGTGTCGTAATGATCAGACACTGACTCATTGTTACGTTTTCAATGCATTTAGTTCTGAGTTAGACCTTAGATTACATTATTTGTCATTTTTCAGATGTTCCACAGTGACTGCAACAGCAGTGCCCTAGCAGGGAATGGAACCAGCAACCTTTTGGTTACAAGCCCTGCTCCTTACAACTACGCCACACTGCTGTCCCTTAAACTCCTAATGATGAAAAAAATCACTAGCTGTCTATCCAATTACATTTCTTTCACTAAAAAGTACTTAAGTAGTTCTGAAGTTAAGCAATTTTAGAGGGAAAAAAACACACAAATACAATGCAAAACAACATATAGCAATCTCACACATCACCACAGCCAGTCATGAGTCATGAGCCAATCAATTCCCCAGGGCCCACCTTCAGATACAGCTTTGTCAGGTGTGGAACCTGCACTGTGACTGGTGGGGACAGAGGAAGAGCAAGTCACCTGAGAGTGAAAGTAGGCCTCCGTTTTCTCCAGTATCTCCTTCAGCTTGGCCTGGCCCCGTGAAGGAAGCTGGCAGTAAATGCTTCCGTCAGAGCACACATTGGACACGCAGACGTTCATGTAGGCACTGTTCACCTGAAGGAGGAAGCATGCACAGCAGAGCCCTCTGAAAACGGACCTGACAGGAAATTCCTACAAACGTCACAACACTGCAGAGGCAACAATATCTAACGTTTGATGCATACTGAAGAATTGGACACACTGGCACACAATAAAACAGGGATATTTACACAGCTGATCCACATATTAGCAGGGCATATTAGGCGGCTTAGATAACATGCTTTCTTACTCAGCTGATGGTGATCAGCTGTAGTTTCTTGGCGCATGAGGTGTTTCTTTCCTCGATAATTACTTATCCCAGTTTATAATTCAAAGTCTGAAAGCCTCAAAGCCTAGCTCCTGGTAGGGCTTCTACAGTGCTTAAATGGGCTCAGTATTATTTCAGCTTCAAGCAAAGATCTGATTTTCTTTCAACTAGTAATTATGAACAAATCATACATTGTTAGCATTAATCAGAGGCCAGTCTGATCACAATACATAAGGAGGGAGGTATGAGTAATGCTCAATGTGCCTCAGGTCCTTAAAGAAAGGAAAGGACACCATGCTCACAGCCAACAGAAACAGTATACACACATCACAGTAGGCATTATGCCAGACATGCCCAGAACATGCCTCACAAGTCAAGTCAGACCCATTTTTACAGGGTACCTGCAGAGAGTTCTCCAGAGACTTGTCCTGCAGAGCCTTCATGCAGGCAGCGTTGATGTTGATGTCATCATCCTGCGACGTGTCGTAGAGCACCACCAGGGGAACCTGCTCCCTCACCAGGACCTCCGCCAGCAGGATCTTCCCGCAGGCCAGAGATTCAAACTTCTTCAACACCGCCGGCTCCTGGCAGAACGGCTCCAGTCCTGAAAAAAGGCTTCACTCAGCTCAGAGGAGGAACAGTTCCCAAAACCCACACTCCCACTTTGACTCCGGCCTCTATCACGTTACATTTGACCAGGCGCACCACCAGCCTTTAACTCTACTCCTCAGAGATTGACAGAAGGGTGACATGAAGCTTCTGCAGTCAGAGCTATTAGAAGAAATATGATCAACAACTTTTGCATAACCAATAGGAATGTGAATTTTGTTCTTACAGCAACTCATTTCAATTTAGCAATTTATGTTGATATTGCAGAGTATTGTGCAGAACAAACAAAACGTACCAATTTTACTTTGCATGACTGTGGGAAACGGATAACCTTTCAAGAGCAGAAAGTCTCCACCTCTGTCAACAAAGACCTGGTCAACTCTGACCTCCCATGTTTGCCCTCTTCTTGAATGCATGAATGATGAGGACTGATTACATTTTAAGTTAGTATTCAGGCACTGCAGTGAACTTACAATGTATTAAAAAGTTAACAACTGTGCAAAAAAATTCACTTTGTGTTTCATGCCACCTCCAAATATTTGTGTGAATGAGTGCAGCCCGCCCATGTGGAGCTCACCAGCAAGTTTACACTTAGCGGCTTGGAAGGGGAGCTTGAAGAACTTCTCGTGCAGCTCCAGAAGTTTGCCTTTGCTGATGACTTCAGAGAACCCATGATCCACGTAGTAAACCTGCGCGATAATGTGGAACACAAGCACGGCTCAGGAGGACGGTACAGAGAAAGGCGGAGTCACAGAGAGATGAACATTTTGTGGCTAGGAGCAGACTCGCGCACCCAGGAGAAGAACCGCGCAGACAGAGGTAGACTCAGGTAGCCAGGGAAAGAACCATACAGCCAGCGGGAAAAACCACATCACCAGGTGCAGTCTTATGCAGGCAGGGGGCAGACTTCCGCAGACATCGGAAGACTCACAGACTCAAAGGCACTCTTGTGCAGGCTCGTACAGAGAGGGGCCCTCACCTTGGCCTTGTCCTCCATGACCTCACACACTTGCGCCCGGAGGATCTCCTCCTCCTCCTCAGCCTTGACGGCGGCCAGCTGGCCGGTGGCGGGGGACTGCAGGGTCTTCGCAGCGCCGCTCTGGCTGTAGAACTCCCGCATCTCGTCCTCCAGAGCCTCCTGGGCCTGAGAGTAGCCCTCGCCGATGTACCTGCAAGGGGGGACACGCGAGGTCACCCGGGCTGGCCGGCCAAAGCCAGTAAAACCCTCCCCAAAGCACAGCTTACTGGCTGCCGAGCTGAGGAAGCGCTCCACACTGGCATTGGAAAGGAGCCTAAAGCTTATCATGGGTCAATGATATTATTTAATCAAGAGTTAGGGGTACAGAATGATGAGATATATATGCTATCATCTGCATTCTGGAACTCAGTGACGACCACTGTCCCTTATCTATGACATAGAATATTGTCATGACTTTGTTAAGCCAATCTACTTCTACCTTTGCATTATTTTTTTGTTGGAAGGTTTACATATCACACGTTTATAGAGCAGAGTGGTTTCAAAGAAAAAACATCCACAAAGAACCTCATTCAAGAGCACAACTGCCATCCCCACGTGGGAATCAAACCAGCAACCTCTGAGTTACAGACCCTGCTCCTTACTGCTATGCCACAATGTCATATGCATTAGGCTTAAAAAGACAGTGCAAGTTGTTATTTTAATCAGAACTAATCAGAAAAGAATGTGTAGTTAATTGTATTTCCTTTTCATATAAGTTATCATAAACCCATATCATGGGTAGCCCACTGTCTGATTAAGAACTGAGCATTGATTGAGTATGGACAGGCAATAACTGAGAGTCTTCTTATGCACCTAATAACGATGCACATTGTCCCAAGTTTTTGTTTTGGGAGATGAGTGAAAGCAGGGATTGGTGGCCCTCCCACAGCCTTCATTGGGGTCAGCAGGTGGCAGGTTTTCCATTGGCTGGAGGACAATCCTGTTCCCTTGGTCAGTGAAAGGGAACCTGTGCTTTATAAGGTAATGTCTTTTGAATCAGGAAGAGGTTTCATCTTTATTTAATGTGGTCATTAATGATCCCAGGGAACCTATCACAGTGTAAGGGGTTCCCCAGCGCCCAGGTGAAATTCCCAGTCTGGCTCTCTAAACCTGACCATCTAACGATCAGCCAGTTTAATTGGCTGAATGAAATCTCTCCAGTCCCCCTACTGTAAAGCGCTCTGAGATCCACAAAAGGTGCCACATAAACGCAGTTATTTATGAATGCAGTTATTATTCACACATATAAAACTTTGACTGACTCCCTGCTGTCCTTGAAGATCCCAGGGCCCTTATTGCAAAGTGCAGGTGTTAGCCCCGCAAACTCCCAAACCGGCCCCTGCAAACGACTCTGTGATTCACGCAATCAGAACTCTTGTGGCATTGCGGTGAAGTGGTAAGGGACTTCTCAGCAGACGACGGGGCCCTGTCTTTGCACCCTTTATCTGTATATCTCAGGAAATATCCAGCAGAACAGTGAATAATACTGCATGTGCAGTATTATGACGAATGGCTACACCCGGCTGCGTGCTTCACATTAGCTGCGGCCGAGGCTGTAAAATTCTTCCAGATCATCTGTAACACACATGTGCCAGCCAGAAGCAGATGGGCTCCCGCTCTGACCCGGGTTCTGCCCAAGGTTTCTTCCTATTAGTCAGGGAGTTTTTCCTTGCCACTGTCGCTTTTGGTTTGCTCTGAGGGGGTATCAGGCCTGGAATACCGATGTAAAGCTGCTTTGTGACAACTCATGTTGTAAAAAGCGCTATATAAATAAACTGAATTGAAAACTGAACTGAATTTATTCACCTACATAAAGGGATGTTACATAAGTCTTGTAAAATGAGGAAGTGCATGTCTAGCCCCGGCTGCGGCCTCAGCCACAGGCAAACAGCTGAAGAATTTCACCCTTGGTATCTGGACAAACCCCAGACTGACATGCAGTCTGTGAGGCTGTCGGTCAAATTGTGGTGTCTGCACGTTCGGAATGTCACACGAGCAAGTGGGAACAACAAGAGGAAATAGGATTTAGGGGACATCTGGATGCATCACAGTGACAAATCTTTACGAGATCAAATGAAAAGTGATGATATCACAAATAGTAGATTGAATATATGCTGACAGGGTGCACTCTGGATGCAACTTGTAACTGAAAGGTTGCTGGCTCGATTCCCTGCTGGGGCACTGCTGTTGTACCCTTGGGCAATGTACTTCACACTCAATTGCCTCAGTAAATATCCAGCTTCATAAATGGACATGTATAAATCGTAACCTACGCAAGTCGCGCTGGATAACAGCGTCTGCTAAATGACAATAATGTAATGTGTTAAACAGAACAGCAATAACTTCGGCATACTTGAGCACCGGAGCACCCAGGTTGAGGAAACGCAGGCAAAAGCAGAAAGCAGAAGGCCAGTGCTGATGGAAGCACAGTGGTGGACAGCAAGAGGACCTAAACAAAGTGGACTAAACCCTGTTCTCAGCAGCATTCTCCTCTCACGGCAGGAGGCTAAAAACTGCCATTCATGTCTTTACCAATCACCCCACAATATGTCTGGGGCTCCCTTTTGCCTTCTGCAAAAACATGCAGTTTATTCTTATACCATTGTAACTCACAGTGAAACATATACAAAATTTTACAGATATAAATACGAAATTAAAAAAGACAAACTTTTTTTTAAATTAAATTAACTGTACACTCAATCCACACATATCATTAGAGCTGGAGATCAGCAAAATCAGTGTCACACCCATTTCAACCTTCATAACATCCAGGTAAAAAAGTACAGTAACAACGCTATGCCTCACATGATGGAACTCTTCTTACATCAGACCATTTCATCCATCAACCGACAATATGCCTATACAGCAACACAGCCATGAATAGCAAACCATTCATAAATCCACTTTATAAAAGCCTTAACGGTAAATACAGTAAGTGAGCTTGTGCATTCCTGTTAAAATCCCAGAAAAGCAATTAACAATTAATACTGAAATTCACATGTGAATTGGTGGGCAGGCTTTACAAAAGCCAGAGTGGGAATTTTTCACCGGACCCATTTAGCTCGTTAAAAAGCGGCTCTGACCCCGGAGAGCTGCGCAGAGCTGCGCAGAGCTGCACACACAGGTCAGGGGCGGCGGGTTTTTCAGGCTTGCCTGAGCACGACGCTGTTGGTGCTGGCGGCCTCCACCACCAGCACGGAAGGGTACTCCTCCTTGGGGATGAGCAGGGGGGGCACAGCCTGGGTGCTGAGCCGCCTCCCGGCCTCCTCCCCGGCCCGCGCCGCCTCCGGGTCCGTCTGGTTCTGGTTCTCGTCCTCACCCGCCCGGGCGTACAGGATGGCCTTCTTGGGGTTGTCGGGCATGGGGTAGTCGATGGTGCAGATGTCGGCCAGCAGGGAGAGGTCGTTGAGCACGTGCTCGGGGAACTTGGTCTTGTAGGTCTCCTGGAAGAGCTTGGGCAGGGCGTTGGCCCACAGGCCGTTGCTGTATTTCACCAGCAGCTCCGCCAGTTTCACCTTGATGTCCGGCGCCAGCTTCGGGGGGGACTTGGGGGTGGGGGAGGAGGGCGCGGTGTGTGTCGGGGAGGAGGTCTTACGGGTGGAGGAAGACCGCGTTCCGGGGGCGGAAGAAGGGCGGGGTAGGTTTTTAGCGGGGTACAGCAGCAGCTCTGTGTTCTGATTGCGGCTACCGATCTTCTCCACCTGTAACACAACGGAGGCAATGTCAAACATCACTGTCATGGCTGCAGGAACAGTCAGCTAAAAATGCAGGAGCTTCCTGTTAAATACAATTTACATTTCTCATGACTTTTCAGGGTCATTTAAGAACAACATGATAATTTTCAATGTTTATCTTTATTTTTTTTAATTGGGAATCTCCTGCAAAACTGGGGTACTTGCTTTTGGGGAAAAACAAAAATTTTTGAGGAGTCCTGGTTTTAACGTTCAGGCAAGTGAGCTGTGAGATACCCAATTTGCCAGCAAAATCAACATAATGGCGTTTCTACATTAGCAAGTATAGGTTAGTAAGTGACAATCAGTTTAACATATTAGTGAGAAATATGGAAGCGTTTCACTAGCTTTGGCAGAAAAAATATAATAAATATTTCCTTTTAGATTTTGGTGATCTTCCATGACCTTTCAAGGACAGAAGAATATTTGGACACCTTTCAGGGGAGAATATTTTCCAGGCCCTAAAAATCAGAGTTCTTTAATACACACGAAACCCGCCAGGCTTTGATGGCCAGGCATGCATTAACACTCACTGTGCAGATGTGAGTCCAGTGCTCCAGGTCCTTCAGGGCCTCGCTGGGAAAGTCCTGTTTGTACAGTTCCCGATACAGCTGGGGCAGCTTCGATACCCAGAGTCCATTGCTGTGCTTGTGCAAGACCTCTTTAATGCGGTTCTGGACCACCTGTGGGTTGTAGCCACTGGACTGAGGAGACTTGGGCTTCTCATTCAGATTCAAGGGTGCTGGGGGACACAGGGGAAAGGATTCCTTCAGAAATGGCTGCTTTCAGTGGCTACGTGACTTTCTGATATATCCTTTTCACACAAGGTGCAACAGAACACTGCAGAAATGCCTGCGTACATGAAAAAGACCCACCTGTGGCTGAAAGCATCAGTATGAAACCTAAGCACTTCAGTATGAACTTAAGCACCTGTCTTTTCTTCCCTCCTGCAGATGGAGCTTACATTGTTAGTGGAAGTGTTGGCCCCTAAAATCTGATACATACTCCAGGTACATGAAGACTTAGAATAGGGCATTTTTTATGAGATTAGGATGTGTTCAAAGGAAAGGATGAAGGAGGGTATTTAGACTTTTAAAGATCCGTTAAAAAAAAAAAACAGGTCTTTGATAGGCCCCTTGTTTGGGTGGAATATCAGATCACCAGTAATTTTAGCTTTAAATGTGCCGCTTATTCAAGGATGGCCATGAAGCCATGACGACCATGCCTTCACTGCCCACCTCTTCCATGTAATCAGTGTTTAAGGTTGTTTCCTGGAACGCCGGACTGAAGGAAGGACTGCTGTCTGGGCCCTGAACCTGAGGACTGAAACTTCCTGGCTTTTAACAGCGCTACCGCTGTTGGCTAATGGACAAGGCTGCAGTGAACTCTGCCCCTGACTGACAACACCCTGCTGCCTGCAGTTACACAAATGCTCCAGCAGGAGGCGCCCTCTCTCCCCCTCAGGTTAGGGCTTCCTGTGGGATGTGAGCTACTCTCGCTCACCGCTGGGCTGCTGAGGGTTCCTGGAGAGGTGAGCCTGCATCTCCTTCTGAAACCTGGTGGGGATGGTCATTCTCTTGTCTGGCCTAGGAAACAAGGGAAGGCTGGGCTGAGAGCTGTTCTGGGTCAAGCTTCACTCGCAGCTGTTCATCAAAACTTGGGTTGTTTGTCACTTTGAAAAACCCCACAAATTTGCTCACGTATTTCAGTCCTTACAAAACACTAACCCACCCCCCTCCTTCCCCAAGTTGCAACAGACTTTTAACATGAAAGAGACAGAGAAACCGAAACGGTGCTGTGGGGGAATGCTTTTTTAATTCTGCTCCAATCTTTCCTACTGCTCCATTGGCCCGGAAAATAGAACATGTTTTCAGGTTTTGCTTCGGCAATCCGTTATTCAATTTAGAGTCTGAAAGTGTTTATATCTGTGAGGAAGCTGTCAGGACGGTATTTTTGACATCTGTGCGCTTCAACTCTCGGTGCAGAACACTGAGAGGCTGGGTTGCTTAGATTCTGCTGCATTAGTGAGAGCTTCATTCAGCCCACACCAATTTACATTCTTGCATCTTAATGAACAAACTAATCAAATTCAAACCGTCCGTGAATAGTACAGCTTGCCGTGATTTACATACCCTAAAAAATTGAAACATTCTGTTCAGTAATGCATGGAGATGGAGAATTCCCCAAGGCAGACACACAGTCACTGATCTGGGCACTCTCGTCAATGACAGAACTCTGTTTCATAAATGTCTGTGCGGCACAGTGCTAGAAGAGTACCGTATGCAGGCGACTGCTTACATCTCCCCAAACGCTGAACTTAACCTCACATTACTATGCATTCACCATCACAGCTGGGCCACTGAGCTAAAGCCATGTGCTCCTTAACCTAAATTAACAGCACTTATGTTGTAGCATAATGGTCACTGACCCGTGTGATCGTGTCTTTCCAGTAGCAAAGGACTGCATTATGCAGAATCATTTTGAAATGTCACCTGCTTCTAGATTGCACAGGGTGCCAGTATTTGGGTGAGGGTGAGTTAGGGCTTTTTTTTTCTCCATTTATGCAACTCTGCTTGGAATCAGCCATTGAACATTAGGCCTGTCTCACCACAATAACCTCTAAATTTCTGTAGGAGTGCTGAGAGGAGACTAATGCAATCCTCTGATTGGGCGTTGCCAACAGCCGTTTTTCACAGTGTTTCCCAAGTCCCACCCTGCTCCATACTGAAGCGGGCGCCAACTGGAGGATAGGCACTGCTTCACTAACCTCATCCAAGTAACAAGGTGAGACAAGGAAACCCTTGCTAACCTACCCATCCCTAGCCACCCTAAAGTCATTTTTTGCCACCCCACTGGTCTCCTTATCACGTTCTGCTGATGACATGGCTGGGACTGAACCCAGGCTGTAGGGCTCAGCCTGTATTCATGCCTTGCTGACTGAGCCACCCAGGAGCCTTGGTAACAATCACTTAAGACACTCCCATTGACAATGTAATTTATCTGCAGTTTAATGACAGTGGCAAAGACAAATAATAACAGTCACCTGTCCTGCCCCTTAAAAATGCCAACCAATCAGGGCGAGAAGGAAACCAGGCAAACTCCGCCCACCTGCATACCATGCTTCGCATCACGTCTAACCCAGAAAGCTGCACAAACCCACTCAACACACCCTCACCGGTGGAGAAAGCCGCACCTGTAAATGAAGTTCTGAGTGAAACATGTCATTCAGGCATCAGATCACCCCCAGCCCAGCCCAGGACATGTGCTGAGGCATTGTGGACTGGCGCATAGTGGCTAATCTGCTGTACAAAGGAGGGATTACGGCTCCATTCTCACGCTTTCAAACAGGCCCTTGTTTACTCCACGCCCCAGGGTCCATTTACCCATTGTGTCATGCCCCCTTTTTTATGGGGTGAGGAGGAGAATCCAGATAACACACACAACAGCCCAGTGAGGTCAGTTGTTTTCTCTGGCCTGGGTCAGATTGTGCCTGAAAAAGGGGACGGTTGGGGGAAAGCTCCCTGTCGTCCCAGAGCCCGTGTAGCATGCTGAATAAGCAGGAGCCAGGACAGCGTCCTTTGCACTGGGCCCACGCGCTACAGCCTGGCTGAGCCCAGACCCAGGCCTGGCAGCAGCCAGAGAGTTAGAGGCACATGGGCGGCGAGACAGAGGTTTCCGTTTTCATGTCCTTGAGCCTGAAAGCAGACTAGCCTATGGGATAATTTGCTGTCTGTTGCCATTTTCTGTCAATCTTTGCTTTGGCAATATTGTCAAGCTGTGCCAAAAAGCACTGTAAACCTGAAATTGACAGAGATTGAGACAAAGAGACAGGAAGAGAATCAATGCCTATTGTATAGCCATTTCCTCATGTAAGAACCCCAATCAAGAGCAAGAGAGCATATGAAAATGCCATGACAAAAACAGGCCTTGCACCCCACCCAGCCTTATCTTGTAGTCTGGACTAGAAAGCATTCAGCAATGACTAAGGCCTGCTCCTGAACCATCCAGGACTGTCAGCCTCTGCTGACACTCAGAGTAAGATATGCCATGAATTAATTAGTCCCTGTGAGGAAAAAAAATGCTTTATTTGTCTGATATTTACCTTTACGTAATTTCCCCAATGAAGATGTGGTCTGACATTTGGCTAGAACCCACTTGCCTTTACATGTGTACTTTACATAAGGATGAGACATGACAGAGGAAAATCTTTCCTTCCCACATTACACATTACGAGATGACACAGAACAGAACAAAAACATGTATTGTAGTATATCCCTTACATTCTCTAACAGATATGTATGTATACATATATAGATATAGATAGATGTTTTACACACACTCATCATTCTTCTGTGGAAGAAAAAAGCCACTACAGAACCATAAATAAAAAATATCTCCATTTACTTATACTGCACCATGCACAAATCTTTAAAAGAAGGATATATCAGCTAAAATACACCACAAACAAAGGCATTCAAAGGCAAAGGCTTCCTACACACGGCCCAAACGCAGCATGGCTCGGCTTTGGAACGGAGCTGCCTGGGGAATCGTGTTTGGAAAGGGCTCTACGCTCTGCATCACCAGCGTTCCTCTGAGAGGGAGCGTGCTAGAGCCGGCAGCCACAGCGAATGAAAAAGGAGATTTGCTCTCACGGTCAGACGCCACTGTGTGCGCCACACCTCACACGAGAGGGGAAGATCTCCTTAGTGTCAGATGTACTCTGTTTATCCTGCAGACAGAGAGAAAGCCCGGGATATTGAGATCATTACCCAGCGGTGCGCTGCGGCTTCACGGCGATCATCTGGTCAGAAGCGACCGCGGTTAATGGCCTCATGGGAAGTCTAGGCCTCAGGAACACGCACAAGGCAAAGGGCTCTATCAAAAGAACACCTCAGAGGAACCTCTCCAGCAAAGGAGGCCTGTTTGTGAAGGCACTCCAGAGAGGTTTTCCTAATAGGATTAGATTAGATTAGGACATGAAGGATTAGATGCAGTCATTTGTATACTTACTGTACATTATTTGAGTTATCTGACTGAATGCAGCTGAACCGTTAATACTCGCCTCAATAAATATCCCAAACTTTTCTGATAACCGCATATTACCCATTAGGTTGTCATGTTCAATGGCCCGATTAATATCACACAGGAGCCCAATTTTTCCTCGTTTGGATTTTCTATTTACACAACAGTCCATCAAAATTGCATTATTGAAATTGGTTCCCCGTTAACAGGCAAACATCCATTTAAATACTGGGGGGAGGGGGATTCTCGTCCACTTCACTGATATTCACTTCTAGATGCACGCTATGTTGTTTTTGCTTTGAACAGTGCCATCCAGGTAAGCGTGTAACTACACTGAGAACAGTCTTCTGCAAAGGCTTTTCAAAAAATACAGTCACCAACTTATCTAAAAAGGTATAAAAATGTACCTTCATTAAACCGGCTAAATTAGAGTACTTCCTGTTTTATTAGTAATTGTTTTTTATGTGTTTGCAAAACAATTCTTTCTTGCATGGCTGCAGAAGACTTAGTAATACCAGCCTCAACTCCCAAAGATCCCAGATTTGGCTATCAATGGCAGAAATATTTAACAGATTACTCTGTATATGAATGAATCATACAGGTTACTTGGAGTCAATTTCCCAAACTAATTGGCATTGTTTTATGAATCATACAAATTCAACATTTATGAATCACACAAAACACCGCCTTCAAATTCTTTCAAGGGAAGGAAAATGTGACACATGCACAAAATGCATTGCTAATCAAGCACCTTCCAGCAGGGCAATTTAAAATACATGGACAGAACTCTGAACAGAGCACTTCACCCATTAAACTCAACCAGCATGTCACACAGAGGAACCAGACTGAGTATGTGCATTGTGAATTCTGAAGTACTGCTTAGTCAGTGAGGCAGTTTAGGCCCACATCACAACCAGGTTCAAATTTGAACCATTTGCGCAGTGTTAAAATATTGAGACACTGGACATGGCTGTTGCAACCCCAAGGGCCTCAGACCACTTTAACACTATATAAAACAATTTGCAGTGCTGCATATTGGTAAGGAGCAGGGCTTTTAATCAAAAGGTTGCTGGTTCAATTCCCTGCTGGGGCACTTCTGCTGTACCCCTGGCCAAGGTACTTAACCCAGAATTGCCTCAGTAAATATCCAACTGTATAAATGGATAACATGTAAAAACTGTAATCTATTTAAGTTGCTCTGGATAAAAGCATCTGCTAAATTAACAACAATGTAATGTAATAATCTAATGGTGATGCTAATAATCATGGTAAAAAGCGTAATGTAATGGGTAATGTAATGTAATAATGTAATGGTGATGCTAATAATCATGGTAAAAAGCGTATGGCCTGCCTGCTGGCTCACCTGGCCAGACAGGTAAGGCAGGGGTGCTGTCACTCACCTGTCGCTGGACACGTTAGGTTTCCTCGTCTGCGTGTTGGGGGCTCTGTTGTGGGGGGGTGTGCTGATCCTCCCATCAGGCTGGGGGTCCCTCATGCTCACCTGTCGGATGTCCCCGAGCCCGCCGGAGCGCCCCCCAGAGGACACCTGTGTCGTGCCCCGCCCAGTGCGGCCCATGTGGTCCGGCTGCCGTAGCGACGTCCTTGGCTTGGCTGCCGGGCGACACGGGACACACAGAGTCAGGTCCCAGACACACACACACACACACATTCATATACACACATGCCCACATGCTCACGCACACTCACATGCACTCACACACATATACCCAAGGTCAACTCAATCAATGCTCAGAGTGTTTAGAGTGCTTAGAGTCAGAATTTAGACATTTATTCTTAAATATTTTTATAATTTTTGTTGATAGAAATTGTACTAAAAATAATTGATCTAAAAATTCACTCACTATATAATAAACCTAAATATATATATGTATATATATATACATATATATATATATATATATATATATATATATATATATATATATATATATATATATATATGTATCTTGAAATATTAAAAAAGCTGAGGTTCTTTCTGACATTAAACCATGACTGTATTCATGCAAATACACACCTGTGAAAACCACAATAACAAATAGGCAAAACAATTTTCCTTCATCACACAGAGGAATATGGGCATTTTCAGAGATGAACCAACTTTATCATTCACTGACCACAGAATGAAATCATTTCCAACAAAGGGTACAAGCAGAGAGAGACCAGGTATTTCAAGCATCAAGATACTAGCATCCTGCTAACTACTAGCATTACACCAGCTACTAACATCCCACTCACTACTACCATTACACCAGCTACTTCCATCACACTGACTGCTAGCATTACACCGGCTACTTTCCCAGTCTTGTGCACAAAAGTCTTCTAAAAAAGGGTTTCCAGTGCTGTGAAACGGATCATTTTCACAGTTTTAAGCATGCATATTCACCTTCTCAGATATCACCCAAGGTGTAAATGTTTTACATCTAAAAAAAAAAAAAAAACAAGCACTGAGTCAGTTTAGCGGGGAATGGAGCTCACTAAAAATATACTGTTCTGTCTCACAAAACTGGGATGGGGATGAGGGTTTAGATCAAAACAAGCATCCAGGCATCACGCCATCTCTGAAGGGAAGGGCAGCCACTGCAGCGGCGTCTTCAGCACAGAGGCGATGATGACCTAATGAGAAAGGGAAAGATCTTCCCTCAGCCTGCCCTGCCCCGCACGGCCCGTGAGCCTTGCTGAATTAACCGGCTCCATTATTTGCGTCTCCATTATACGGCAACACCTGTTACTGCCCTGCAGCCATGAAAGAGAGGTGGGGGTTCATGTCAGACCCCCTGTGGGCACGTACCCACTAAAAGCTGGTCGAGATCCTGGCAGGAATCAGCTCTCAAAGACCCACACAGCAACATGTTATCACCCATTTGAGGGTATACTCCTTCTTATATATATATATATATATATATATATATATGCATATTATATATGTATATAGTACAGCATAGTATAATACTAATACATAGACATATACATGAGTGTGAGTACACACACACACACGTGTGTGTATATATATATATATATATATATATATATATATATATATATATATATATATAAAATATTTCATATATATACTACTTCTACCCACTGTATTTTGCAATGTCCTAAAAAAAGATGCAAACCAAGTATAGAAAGTTCTCCTATTTCAATTTCATATCAACATTCCTTCCAGCCCCAAACCGGCCCCTCCTTGCCGTTTATCCCAAACACCAATTCCCAACAACAATTACAGCTGAGATTTTTTTTTACAAGCACGCAAAATGATGTGTCATACCGTATCAGAGCCATTTTCTGATACCCGACTGCCGGTCCAGAGATAAGTCCCAGAGTCACACGGGCAGAACAGGCAGGCTTAGCACTTACATGACATCATAGCTTTCAGCCAGAGCGTCACTGCCTTCTCCCCTCTGCAGACCGGAAAAGAGACAGCCACCGAGTGAGAGAGCAGACAGCGCTACCCGCTCCAGCTGCTGCTGCTGCTGCTGCAGTCCTAACCAACAAAGCCTGACACACTAACCCGACGGAGTTAGAGCAGTACTACCTGCTGCAACCCTAACCAACACAGCCTCTCTCACGCTAACCCGATGGAGTTATGGAGCAGACACTACCTGCTGCTGCTGCTGCTGCAATCCTAATCAACACTGACAGTCTGCGAGCCACCAGCCCTCTTCTAAATGTCTTGGGAGGCAACAGAGACGAGGAAATGAAAACAGGCGAGACGACGGAGCCGTGGGCTCACTCAAACGCAGTCGATATCCTCCTGATCAGAGGTTCAAGCTCAGACAGAGAGAGAGAGGGAGGGAGAGATGGAGGGAGAGAGAGGCACAGAGGGAGGGAGGGAAGGAGAGAGAGAGTGAAGAGAGAGGGAGAGAGGGAGAAAGAGAGGCAGATGAAGACAGAGAGGGAGGGAGGGAAGGAGGGGGGAGGAAGAGAGAGGGAGAGAAGAAAGGAGAGAAAGGAGGGAGAGAGAGGGGCAGAGAGGTGACAGAAAGGGAGCGAGGGAGACAGAGAGAGGACGGTTTGCTGCTCTCCTCTCTGCTGAAGCTATGGAGTGAGACAGAAGCACATCGCTCACAGAGACGATGTCCCCGTTTTCCTTTTTTGCTGCATCATAGTAAAGGGAAGATGTCATTCCTGTGGCTGGGTTACGACAGTCCTGCAATGACACAGGCCACAGCAGGAGGAGGTGCATTTTGGCCTGGAATTGGACTTTATTCTTAGCTCCTTGTACATTGTCAAATTCCTCAGAGAAACACTGAAATAGGCCAAATCCTCTACCTGATACTTCAGCACACAAAAAATAGTACATAGGGCACACTCTGCACTGCCAGAGTTAGCAGACCACAGAAAAAGACACTGTCATTGATCTGATAACATGAGCCAATCGTGTCTACATAAACATTTACAACTACTGAGCAGCGATGTGAACCCATTCTCCAAAAGAAAATGAACCCACATGAGTTATCTTGCAGAGAGGAAGAGAGGGACTACACAACCTCAAAATGAATCAGAATCAGAATCAGACGTTATTGGCCAAGCATGCTTCTGCACACACGAGGAATTTGACTCCGGTTCCAGTGTCTCATTGTGCTTGCGTACAACGTCAAAGTGACAACAGCAAATACGAAACAACAGTGGCGCTACAAACAACAGTACAGCAGAGGATATACATGGAATAAGGATGGATTAAATGAAGTATATATGAGCAGCTATTGCACAATGAACACGAGTTCAAGTATACATGAGTGCAGGTTGTGGATCTGCACAACTATTAGTTATATACAACTATTGTACTGTGTTATACACTGCTACATATTACTACATATTACAACTATTGCACTGTGTTATACACTACTACATATTAGAGATCACCGAACCATGGCGGCCAACCTTGCAATGAAAATCATCAGCTGTAATGTTAATTTCCATATCTAGCAAGACTTTCACCCTCTGTCAGCCAATCTGCACAGCAATTCAAAGCGGCAACTGTCTTTTCGCCTGGTGTCTCTGGGGTCGTGGAGATCAAAGACAGTGATTTCACATTACCTGGGCACTGGGATAAATGCTTTACAGACCAAAACCAGCAACACTAAAGCAGAACACCCAAGACTTCCCCATTCAAGAAACAATAGAATGAACTAGAAAAACAACTGCTTTTTATTACTGCACCCAGGCCCACATCATCAGCTATAATCAGGTCAGGAGAGCAAAATCGTTGGCCATCTTCCGCCCCAGACTGAAGACCCACCTCTTCAGATTACATTTCGGTTCCACCTCAATCCACATGTAGTACTGCGATGTGTTTCGGATTCTGTGATCCGTGACTGATATATGGTAGTATATCTGGCTTCTGTTGCCTAGTCAGACTGCACAAGTTACCTTGTGGTAGGGCTTGAATAGTGTTATGCTCACACTCTCTGGTCTGGGAGTGTTGTTAGCCTGGTCTGACACTGTTGCTCATTCAACTTGAATGGACACATTTATGTTCTATTGTGCTGGAAATAGCTCTGGATAAGAGCGTCTGCTAAATTAATGTAATGTAATGTAATGTATCATGAGCAATGCTTTAGAATCAGTGTTAGAATCACTGACTGCATTTACAGCTAGGATCTGCCAAAGAACCGCAGCACCTGTTACTGCTAAACACACGCAAACTTTTGCATAATTATTTTTTTAAGCAGACTCTCTTATCCCGAGCAACCTACATAGCGTACGTTTTTTTATGTTACCCATTTGTATAGCCTAATTTTCACTTAGATACTGCAGCGAAAGCACCATGCTCAAAGGCCCACTGGGACCGCCCTCCCTGGGTACTGAATCCGCAACCTTACCCAATGTACCCCACTCCCACCGCTGGACACCCAAGTCCCAGCATGCACCTCTGCAGGAGGTCTGAGAGGTCATGCAGAGACACCTGGCTGTATGGGTCCTCCGTCCTCTGTGTGCAAAACCTGCTTATGAAACTTGATTTAAAGCAAATTTACTCCCCAGTCGATGCGCCAGTCAGCTCGTGCATTCGACAGTAGGATAAAAGCAGCGGCGACACCATCCCCCGAGGCACCGCGCTGGGTGAGCCAGGCCCCTGCAACACTGAGGCGCAGGGCTTTGCAAAGCTGACGTGTTGCCATAATACTGCAGGTTAAAATCCCAGAGGCGGAACCGCCGCCGCACCCTTGAGGCAGGTACTGCATTGCTTCAGTAAATATCTCGCTGTGTAAATAGCGAATGCCTTCAACAGCGTCGGCAACACCTTACAGATTTAATGAAGAGGCATCATTAAGACAAATCATCCAATCAGGCTCCACCTACATCCCACACAAATCAAAGAGGATGAAAGGACCAACTCTGCTGGCATCAGACGGTGATGCGGGGTGGGGGGTGGGGGGGTTTGGATTCATCCTCACAGGCCTACCGTTTAGCATGAAGGGGGTGGACAGCTTGACCCTCATGTTGCAGTTGACCAGCTGGGGACGGCCCGTCTTCTTGGAGGAGCGCTGGCGGGCCACGAACTGGGTGGTGTGCGCCGTCTCCTTGCAGACCGTGGCGATACAGACCACCTGGGAGGGGGGAGACAGGAAGGCGGTCCGTTAGACTCCATTACTCCCAACCCACACCAGTCACTCCAGCTCCAAATCACCAGAGCACACCGGGACGCCACGGCAACCATCCTCCAGTTAGCCCAGCTGCGTAGCAGGACAAAAATAACACCCTGACTCTCACCAGCAACACAGTACAGACACATTTCAGCCTCCAAGGAACAAGGTTCCTATCCAATTAGAGACCGACCTGGCTTGTGTATTATAATCTACTGTACAAGGTAGTTCTTACTGAACCCAAACACAGGCTTAATATTACCATGTATTTATTCATAAGAGCTGTAACATATACCTGTTTATGAGTCTTGTGTTTTGTACTGTTATGTCCTCTGCATCTTGATCTAGTGATGCAGTGATTGTCATGTATGGTAGTATACTTGGCTTCCGTTGCCTAGTCAGGTTGCACATGGTAACTTGTGGTAGGGCTGGAATATTGCTATGCTCACACTCACTGGTCTGGGAGTGTTGTTATCCTGGTCTGATACTGATGCTCAGTAAACTTGAATGGGTACATTTCTGTTCTCTTGTGCTGGAAGTCATTCTGGATAAGAGCATCTGCTAAATGAATTTAATGTAATGTAATTTAATCTTGTGTGAGTTTTTATTGCTGAGTTTGCCAGTAGTGAAAAGCCAGTTCCTGTAAGGGTAATAAAGGTGACTAACCAACTAAGTCCTCCTGGTCCAGTCAGATGGGACAGGGTAAGGATGCGAGAGACAGAGGTAGCTGTGTTTTAATAAAAGGATCTAGAGCATCAGGTTTTCTGTGTGAATCCATTCAGGGTGGCCAAATTGAGCAATTCTGTATCTAATCACCGACAGCAGGAAAGTCATGTGAAACGATTCACATCAGAAGCTGTATTACTTTCCACCCATAGAATTATAACTCCTGTCTAGGCAGACAAACAGTGGGGGTCCAAGTCAGGCATAAAAAAATAAAAGATTCCTAAAAAGAGTAACGACAGCATATCCAATTAACTTAATTGTCGCTTAACTGTCGTTCATCCTAAAATGAAACCTGTTATTGTAGAAAACTCATACACTGATGTCTGGATAAGAAAAGGAGCAAAATATTGGGAAATAAATAAAAAAATACAAACAGGTCATCTTAAAAATCTTCAAGCTCTACAAAAGCAACCATCTTCATATAATCCAACTGAAGAAATGGAAAGAGAAACCACACGTTTGTGGGACTGTTAGACACCAAGATCAATATGAACTTAATTCACGCCCAGTTTCACAACTTCAATATTTGCTGCAGTTTCGTTTCAGAGCGAGATAGCCATCTGCAAGCTCAGCTCAATTCTCCGCTGGGGTTTTTGTCCAGCAAGCGATTCCTCTAGTCCTTAACCATCCCAAATGATATCTGCTCAGTTCTGAATGAGAGGAGAACGCGCCTGCTTCACGGCGTTCTCAGGTGACACAGAGTTCACGAAAGGGTCAAACGAAAACCAGTGTAAATAAGCTCCTCTCAGAATACCGCATTAGGTTTCTTCTCATCCCCAACTTCCACAGATCCCTCCAGAGCTGGAACAAGGATGAATGAGAACCCTGATATTCAGGGCTCACTCACAGGTATTCCAGACCTCTGTGCCACACATCACAACCTGAGCCGTTCAGATGAATGGGGTTGGAAGTGACAATGAACATTACAATTAGCACCAAGTTTATAAAAGCATATTGGATTAGCAGATGCCCTCATCCAGAGCGACTCACAAAACAAAGATACAAAAGTGCCTCTAATAAAGTCCAATGGAAAACAGTAAGTGCAAAAAACGCATTACATCTGAAAACCTGCAAATCCATCATACAGTGCTGTAATAACCAGTGCCCTCCACAACACAGAAGTGCGATAGTAAAAATGTACAGTACAGTATAATAATAATAAAGTATATATATATATATATATATATATATATATATATATATAATATATATATATATATATATATATATATATGTATTTATTTATATACACCCATATATATATACATACGCCCACACACACACACACACATATATATATATATATATATATATATATATATATGTATATATTTATTTATTTATATACACCCATATATATATATGTGTGGGCGTGCGTGCATGCGTGATATTATATATATAGGGTGCTCCACAGCCAGTGCTGCTGGTGTAACTGATGGTTAATCCAGATTGGGGCCCCGCGGGGGGACTGGGGGTCGGCTCCTCACCTCTCCGCTGCGGTTGCGCTCCATCTTGACCACAGAGGGCATGCTCTGCAGGAGGTCGTCCAGGGAGGCGAAGCCCATCTGCTTGTGGGGGATGAACTCCCCCGTCAGGGACTTGTACTCGGCCTGCAGCTTGGTCACCGACACGCCGCTCTTGTTGGACTGCAGCACGGCCCGCAGCATCTTCTTCACCAGCTCTGTGTCCGACATCCTGCGCAGCACGAGGGGAAGGATTCGCCGTCAGCTACCGCTACCATCCACACAGGCCCGGAGCTATGGGGGTGCTCAGGGGTGCACTGCGTCCCCACACGGACCTCAGTGCACCCCCAGTTGTCTCCTTTTATCCAGATGGCTACATAGTATTTATTGTGTTTTTTTTAGGACATGATGTTTTCTGATTGCAAGTGCACCCCTCTGTATTTTCTCTGAGTGCTTGCATCCACATGAAAGCCCAGGGCCAATTAAAATCCAGTCTCTGAGAATGGCTTGATAGCTTTATAGCGGTTGGACATCTACAGAATGCATCTCTGTATAAATTACCTACATATAGGTAAGTATATCAAGTGGACAAAGTGACCATCCATTGCCAGTTGGGTCTGACTCCCACAGGCTACTTTAAGCATTTGCATAAATCAGAAATGCAATTACTTCCACCACTAACTTATTAACCCGACATATTGTGTTTGAAGGTGGAGGGGTTCCACAAGGTGTGAAAAGCTGTCAAACAGTCAAACGCACAGCTTTAAAAAAAACTCAATTACCACGTGTTCCGTTGATTCTGAGGTGGTTTATAGGACAGAACATTCAACCCAAAACTTTTCAATAATGTTGGCCCCGCCCTCACTTCACAAATAAGTGTGAGTTATCCCCGCATATCAGTTGATGCAATGAGTAAGGAGTTCTGCGAACTTTTATGCTATGGAGGAGCCAGACTGGCTTCGTTAAAGAAATGACAGCACTGGAATTGTGCGGGAATGCCAGCTACCAAAAATCCACACCAAACACCGACTGTCATTTACTGTAAACAATGAACGCTGCTGTAACAAACTAACGCAGCGCGGGGTTAGCGTCTTGCTTTCTCATTCTATAGAACTCGGCCGTGTTATACTGAAGCTTTAAGATGTTTTTGCGGGCCGGCCAAAAACAGTCATTGAAATGCAATCGGAAGCCAAAGATGCATATGTAAACTGAAAAGGCATTGCGTTTCCACGGGTTTACAGAACATGCACTGCGCAGGTTCACCGGCCAGTACATTATCTGGATGGTCAAACAGGGAACGCATGTGACACTCGCACAGCTACAACAATGCATCTGCTTAGCACTTATTATTTGTACAACCAGACACAGTCACGTGAACTTCGCGGGGCAAATAAGGGCAACACTAAAATGAAGTTTATCTTAACAATATAGCTATTTACAATTTGATTTATATTTTTCTGCTGAATCGTTTATGGTACAACAATATAAGCAAATTAACCATTATTGTTTGAAAATGATCAAAACCCCCATGCATGCTAGTGGGTAAAATTAAACCCATTTTCGCAAGAAGCAAGAAACTGTTTCTCTGGAACAATTAAACCCGTTTTTAAAAAGCTAAATAAAAGGTTTAAATCTTCACGTTCACGGCAACTTTACGTTACACAGCCCGGTCGCGATTCAAAACCTAGTTTATCTTTAATTTACAAATTATCGCCGCGGTGCTACCTAGCAACCGGCCGACGGAGCGCTCCAAAACGAATGAGATGCAAATTGGCACGAATTGTAAAAGTCACTGGTGTCTGCTCCACAAAAGCACAGTCCAAATGGAATCTGACATCGGACAAAAGTTCTGAACTTTACAAACCAAAAAAGTTTACAAGTTCTTTTAAAGACTGTGTAACGTTATTTCATTTGATGCACTGAAGTCTGCCATTCACAACTCTAATTTCATTTCGCCAGGAATCTGATGTTAACATGAAATATATTTCATAGTTAACGTCATTTAACACTTTTGAGTTTTACCAGCTACATAGTACATAGTAGCCAGTTGCCAACGTGTTTCTCTAGTAATCATGCTATCTTTGCAGCTCAGGAATTCTTGCTCGCCAGCGATCAAGTTCCATGAAACGTGAACATTTTCAGTTTCGATTACAATGAATGGACAGCTTTACAAAAAACACGCCCAAGTTTATCGTCAGTCATCAAATAAAGGAACCTAGCTAGCAAACTTTCAGGTAGCTATTTGCCAAATTAGCTAGCTGCAAGTAAATGCATTAGTCCTCTTCAAATTAAAGGCACCGTCTTCGCATTTGGTATCCAGTGACACACCCTCTATTCAATCCAGCGAAGCTTGCCGACAACAACAGCGCTAGCTAGCTGTCCGGCTAACCCAAATGGCGTGCCAGCTAAACAGCTAGCTACTTCATTCCCTGGCACACATATATACCCGGTCTGATGAAATGCAGACCTTAATTTCGGTTTGATGTAGTGAGGTCATCTATGTCAAACTAGTCAGCGTTCAAGACAGCCCCAAAACCTGGAGTCGGTTCAATGCCGGTAATGTTAACACTACACTTTTTGAGTTCATCGCTAATTCATAGTTATGTTGTTTGTGACAGCTAGCTATCTGGCTAAGTCCGCTGCTGTCTGATCCGCTCAGGAATCCACAGCTTGGTCCTTGTACACGTAGGTCGCACCCGGAGGCATGCGATGGACAGTTCACAAAGTTAAGATCGCACAGTGAATGCTGTCATTTCAAAGACAAAGAATGCGATAAACATGTGTTTTGGGGGTAAACTGCAATTGCAGAAGCCCGTTTTAAACTGTCAACTCTGCCTACACTATTGCTAACCAGTAAGCTATCTGGCGACCAAGTTAGCAGGCTGGCTGGCTACTTGTGGCTTTGCCAGATTAAAACGGCGTTTATCCCATTTGTGTGAACTTGTCACGACAAAATAAAATAACAGCGTAGCTTATCAAATACTATTGGCTGGCAACACCGCTAAATATGATCATTGCGCACTGTGTGTTATGACCTGGCGACTCTTACCTGCCCGGGATGTGGAATGTCTAACCCGGTTAACTTATTATTCTGCTTGTGACAGTCTTCGCCTCCTGCCGGTCCCCTTTTCCCAGTGCGTTCCTGATTCTCCGAGCCGACTGTTTAGCCGTATTACCGGTGCTGCGATTGGCCAGCCCGCGCCAAGCCTTCTTAATTAGCTCACCATTACAGAGCGCAGGCGCCGCAAACTCGCTGGCACTGCGGCACCTCGGAGCTCAAACTTGCCCACTGTTGCTTGTCGCCCCGACTGCGCAAGCGCATTAACCCCTCAACCTGGACGGGACAAGGTTTACCCCAAATATTTTGTTTTTTACCAACTCCAGGTAGTTTTGCGATTTATTTTCATGATCTTTGCGATATTTGTATTGTCACTGTGTTGCCAAATGCGATTCCAGTGACGACCCCAGGAGGAGGAAAGAATCCCATTGACATAAATATTCTGGTCCTTAATTGTAATTAGCTCAGTTTTCTATATTGCATTTTTGGCATTTAGTTCTTATCCTGAGCGACTTACATAGGTTACAGTTTTTTTTACATTATCCATTTATACAGCTGGATATTTACTAAGACGATGCCAAGTTCAATACCTTGCCTAAGAGTACAACAGCAGCTCCCCAGGGGGAAATTGAACCGGCAACCTTTTAGTTACAAGTCCTGCTCCTTAACCACTATGCCACTAGCCCAAGTGGTGGAGATCTCACCTAGCCAGCAGTGACCAGATACCTACATCCTGCAGAAAATCAACCATGTTCAGCAGCTAAATCAGACCATACCACTTGCACATTGTGTGTTTGTGTATGTGTGTGCGTGTGTGTGTGTGTGTGTGTGTGTGCGCGCAAGTATGCACATGCCTCTTAGGGGGCAGAGTGGCAGAGAAGATTTATAAACACTATGGTAGCAATTTCAAAATTGAGATAGTTGAAAGAGACTGCATTAAGCAGAGTTTTAAATGCTAAGTGTCATAGCATAGCAATTTTTTGCTCTGTTCCATGCCAGTTGTTTATTGCAGTGTCAAAATATTTCGAATAATGAACCAGAGAGAGAGACGAGCGGGGAGAGAGTGTATGTAAATAAGCAAATACGTAAATTATTGTTGCTTATTGAATCATTTACTTCCCGTCTGTAAGCCAGCTGTGGCAATATTGCAAGGCCATGCAAATAAAGAACAATTTTGAATCTTAAATTTTGAGTGGAGTTGGGCTCGGGGTTGGAAAGTGACTGCAGCTCAGCTCTTGCTGCACTCAGTGCAATTTCAAAGTCAAAATTGCACATGTATTGGTGGGCGATTCTGCACTGAAATACACATTCTTATTTTGTCGGGTCTGACTCATATGTAGGCTTCTCACCTGGGTTTACATGCTGAGACAGAAGTATTTCATCTTTAACCACCCAAGTACAGAAGAATAAATGAGTTAGACATGAGTGGAACACTACTTTCCAAGGTCTGACAGCTTACAGTGAATTATGCTAAATATATTTGCTGATACTACACACTGGCTATTCAATCCCTCTATCTGTACACAGTTCAAAGTGCTCTTTTTGTCTTTTTAAAGAAATACAACCTTGCAAGGCCTCTATAATAATAATAATAATGATAATATTAATAATCCAACAAATAAGCTATGAAGAGATACTCAAGACACTCAATCTTTTAGTCTTGATGAAAGGAGAGTCAGTGGAGATTTGCTTGAGTTTTTTAAAATAGATAAAGTAGACTAGATAAGATATTTTATGCTTAGTTCTGACAGCAGAACAGATCCATAGCAATACTAGGAAATACTTTTTTCACTCAGTAATATGGAAAAATTCGTGGAATAGTCTGTCAAAATTGCAGTGGAAACAGCGTCTTAGTCTGTTCAAGACCAGGGCTGACACAGACCTAGGTCCACTCAGGACTATAGACAAAATGTTGCATCTAGCAAGGCTGAATGGCCTAGAAAGTATAAAACTATAAACAGTCTTAATTAATGAATTAACTTAATTAGTTAATTACGGAAAGCAACTTTTCAAGATCCCAATAAGCCCACCAATTTCCATCAAAAAATTTCCTTCAACCAAGCAAATTCACAGTTTACATTGTTTCTGTAATAAACTTCCCTCTGTCAGTGTTGTAAATGCTGCTTTATAACCTATGGGACTTGTGCTTTGACTCTAGGAAGTGTTAATACATGTAGCACACCAACATTGTTTACAATTTCAACAAATATCCAAGAGTCAGAACAAAGCTTCCAGATCAACTCACATCAGGATACCAGACAATTCAAGATGCCTCAAAAGGCTTGTAACACAAAGGACCAGATCACCTAAACGCTTTGATCTGGCTTCATTCATTACAAATTGCCAGCCCTTAGACAGTGGCAAGCACCCTCTGGAAGATAGCACAAAAATGTCAAGAACCAATCATGACCCAATCACTAATCACAAATGACACAAAAATTCAGCATTGATAAGGAGAGATAGGTTGCCCTCTAGTGGTGATATTGAACAATACTAGCATGACTCTAATAGGAACTCCTAACAATCCTAGACTTGTCTAGCTTCATGCTGCACTACTGAGTCACACTCAGGCATTGGATGTGTGTTACAGGCACCCTTTATCAAAATGCATAAAACATTACCTGAGTTATGTGCAGGTAGCACTGTTGTAAGCTTGTTTAATATGATTAACACATTCCCTTTATATTTCTGTGGTGCATCCCAGTCAGAGCAATTCCTTTGCAATTAGAAGAGCAGGAACTTGAACGCAGGAATTTAAAAATGATGGATGCTATTGACAAAATTTACAGGTTTTTAAGTTTTTAAAAAAAAACAACAAAATTTCTTATTTCATTAACTTGAAGTTTGGTTGATGTAGTTAGTTATGTATGGCCTTTTGAGTATGCCCTATCTAAATTGGGAAAGGAAAATCAATTAGTCCAACGTTCTGGATTCTTTTGTGGAATTATAAGTAAGACATGTTTGAATTATATTAAATGCCACATTTATATAGAATAACTATGCAAGTCGCCTCTAAATCATTTTATTTATTGAGAAGCAAAACACAATCTCTCAATGCCATTTCATCAGGTCACACACAGTACTTATCTCTCTGCTGCACCTACAGGTCCTCAACGATGTGAAACCTACCTACTCTACATGGCTCTTTACTCATAAAGTTCACATAGGTGAAATGGGTTCTGTGGCCGAGGCGGACTTGGGTTTCCAGCAATGGAATATTGTCCCATTGCGACAGAGGAATTAGAAGATGTGTGTCTGTGAATCTCTTTGTGACATAGATGTCTGAAGTAATGTGTGTGCGTGCATGCGTGCGTGCGTGTGTGTGTGAGACTGTCCCTCTGTGATGATCCCTCTGTGAGGTCAGATGTTGTATGTCTGTGTTGCCTGCCCCAGGCAAGACATTCCCTCATTGAGTGGTGCAGGGTTGTTACACTGTCGTTCCCTGGTCTTCCTCTGCGATTGAGAAGCTGACCAGGGACCCCAGCAGCTCCACGATCCATGGGTCGGACCTTTAAAATAAACAAAAGTATCATGAAGAGCTTTGCTGTTTCTCTTTGTAATAAATAAGTCATTTCACTAACCCCTGCCAGTGTTCCCCAGTGTAATTAATTCAAATTATTATGAATAGTCACTCCCCTAAAAAACCCAGGACATTTTGGCTGAAATGATAACATTATTGATCTAGATACACTCATAGTATGAGTATGAGTATCAGGCTCGACACCAGGAGAAAATAGAGAGGGTTGCAATTACAATCCACAGGGGTATACAAAAGGTCATAAATACTATGTAGACATCGGGGTATAAGGAGACAACTGGGGGTGCACTGAGGACCGTCTGGGGGTGCAATGCACCCCTAAGCACCCCCATAGCGCCAGGCCTGATGAGTATGAGTACGGTTATGAGTATGAATGTGAGTATATCAGCACCCTGTGAAAGATGTGCCCATGAAATGCTGAATTCTGAATAAGGACATGAACATAAAAAAATGGATAAACAACACATACGACCTTATATAAAGCATATACAAAATGTATACGTATACCAAGGTCAGTGGGATTGTTCAGGCTAATAAAAATACTACAGTGGACAGGATTGTACAGAGATTGTTAATGATGCAGGGTGGGCTAAACCTTGGCCAGCGACCCGGAAATGAAGGCGTGTCCCATAACCTGACGAGAAACAGCCAATCACCTTTCCTCTCCGTCTCCTCGCAGGCCACGCCCTGATACCCCTGCTTGCACAAGCAGTGGCAGGACGTCCCCAGGAGGACGGCCACTCCGTTGTTCTTGCAGGGGGCGCAGCGGCAGGAGCTGAATTCCTGCAGGTACTCCTCATAGGCCCTCTTCAGGAGGGCCACCTTCCCCTTCATCTCCTCCGCCACGGCGCTGAAGCGGACCAGCTCGTACACGGGGAGGGACTGCGGCAAAGAGAGCACAGCATTATTACATTATTGTCATTTTACATTACATTATTTCCAAGGAGAAGGAGGTTCAATTGCATATGTGGGTAATAGTTCCACACAAATTATGATAAACGTTTTCCTGAAAATAAGATGCACTCCCCTGCCCAATATTGCTTATACTAAATTTTACATTTACGATGTCACTGAGGTTTCGGCTGCAAGGTCGGCGTTAACGAATGGGGAAAAAACGTTTGCATCATTCTGCAAACTTGAATGAATTGTACACTTAATTTAAGCAGCACTGAAGTCCTGGGTGAATGCACACCTGGAGTTTCCCGTTGGAATGTGTGACCCATAAAGACAGGTAATTTCAACGTATTTCAGCAAAGCCAGCATGTGGTTCACCTCAAATTCAATGAGCCCCGGGTTGTACTTCAGCGACTTTCCCCAGCTCTGGTACGTCTTTGCATCTCTCACAGCCAGCAGTCCTCCACTTGACCCTGTACTGCCCCCCTGAACATTACTGATCACATCCTTTATGAAACTGCTAGATAGGCCCACTCCTGTATCAATGAAAATTCAAACACATGCAAATACAATTACTGACTAAGAATTTCTGATGATACTCGCTGCAATGCACACGTCAGTGCCATCTAATAAGTGACCAGTCAAACTTTCCTTTGAAGCAAGTGTGCATTTGTGAACGCAATCACATACACCCAGTCAGTAATGAAGTGCAGTCTTGAGACTTAGTGGTGCCTTTTGTGGGTGAGTTTCCATTTTCAGGTCTGCAAGCATCTCCAAACACCACAATGATACTGACCTATCAAACCCGATATCTACATCAATTACAAGACTAAAGTATTTGGACAACACAAAATCCCGATAATTCAGCTCTCTGATTCCAGGTTTTCAATTTCACAAAATTACACACAAAATCACTATAACTTGCACAGTGCTGTTTACTTAGACTACGTGTCAGCAGGGAAAAGCCTACTTTGACTAATTTGACTTCCAGGAAAAAAAAAAAAACATTAGATACAAACCTCTAGAAAATGTTCCATGCTTGGCACATGTAGATCCTTTAAGTTTCAATGTAGAATGGTCGCTCATTGCAAACCCTATTGATGCACCAAGGCAGGTCCCAGCCTCGCTTCCAGATAGCTCTATAAAGATAAGGAACAGGGCATAAAACACAGTGATTTTTACAATCTTGAACACTCAAAATCAGTTAAAAATAATATTTCAAAATAAGAGAGATATATTTTAAATGTTTTGGAAAATTTAATATTTCCAAGCAAACATGATTCCATGATACATGGATACAGTACATGCCCTCTGAGGTTCTCTTGAAACTACATGCATTTGGAACTCTACTAAGGTCTAAGGATTTAGAGATGATGAATTACAAAAGGGAGGGTAATTAAAGACGAACATAAACTGTAAAGGTGCATAGTTTTCTATCAGATATAATTTACATAAAGTATTCATGGAGTCCTTGAGGTCAACCAATGAATATTAAGATAATTATATATAACAGTCACAATCACACACACACACACACACATGATGTGATATGTGTAAATGTATGGTAGCCTTGGCAGACACAAAAACATACACATGGAAAAACTTGCTTGAATTGTCTCATCACCGGTAAGGTAAATTATGTTTCAGGAAAATCTGGCAGGGTTGTGCCGTTTTAGGCTGAGCTGATGTGACAGGGGAAGACCCACCGTGCTTTCTCATTTCTGTTTTGTCGACCACCAAAATGTACTCGAGCCGGCCTCCCATGATCCCCGAGGTGATGTAGTGCATCCCGTACTGGGTGAGGAAGCGCGAGTACGCGCCGAAGTGGTACTCCTCCGGCAGTTCCACCAGGGACTGGTACATGTCCTCATCCAGCATCAGCCCCCTGCTCCTCATCTTGAACTGAGCCGTCTGCACTTTGGACACCAGCCTGACGAATCCCAGGTTCTGCAGAGACCAGAGGACCTCTCCCTGACTCAACTGTCACGGCACACACTTTCACGCATTTTAACAATAGCGGGCTTGAACACGTTACATTATATTATTGTCATTTTTTTGCAGATGCTAAATGACAATAATATAGTGTCATTTAGCAGATGCACTTGTCCAGAGAGACTTACGATGGGTACAATTTAACCATTTATACAGCTGGATGTTACAGTTGGAATTTATACAGTTGGAGCACTTTTATCATATTTATTATGCTGTCTACTGTCTGTGTTGTATGAACTCGTCCACTGCAAACCAAATCTACCTACGGGTACAAATAAAGTAACCTTGACCTTGTTATCCAGGGCAGTTCTGGGTTAAATACCTTGCTCAAGTGTACAACATCAGGGCTTGAGCAGGGAATTAAACCAGCAACCTTTTGGTTACGAGTCCCGCTCCATACCATTACACCACACTGCTGCCCCTTGCTTGTTTGGTTTTTAATAAACAACTGTGAGTAAGTTTAATATTCAATCAATGTCAGCTCTGAAACAAACTTACTGACAATACTTAAAGATGGGTTGAGTAAACATACAAGTAAGATTTTAAAACTTTTGTCCAACTTGTAACATGTCAACTTCGTAGCACGTAAATTGTTTATTTCAATTTTAATGGACCTTAAATGGGTTGGAATCAGATCTTCATTATCAAAATAGAAATTTTCACCCGGATTTCAGTAATTCCCTTTCTGTCAGTTTGAACTAACCAAATTCTGCTGCTCAGACTTCATATCCTTTTTTTAATTTAATTGTGCTTATAATACTAATACATGATAAAAGGAATTGTGATCGTGCTCAGTAAGTTACATAGCAAATCATGTTTTAGTAATTGTGAAATATATTGTTACATCAGTGCTGTACAAAGAGGCAGTAGAATTAAAATTGTATTTTGATCTGTTTATCCTCCACCCTGGCCGGCTACATGTAAATATAGAAGTCAGTATCATACAGTTCACTTACTTTTGCATCGTATTTTGATATATTGCTGAGAATCATGGATTCACTGCTTCCTGAGAGGCCAACCTCAACAGTGTTTATTCCAAACGTGAAGCCCAAATTAAAGGAATTCTCATCTTTCCTGGCTTTGAGCAAACTGGCAGCATCTTCGTAATATTCAGAGGAGCCACCTGTATCAGCATGACCCTGTGTGAACACCGTTACAATTTGTGTTAGCTGTGTAACCTTGGTATAAAAACATAAATAAATCAATAAATCCTGCTTGTCATCTCATGTTCAAAGAGAGTCTTGGCCATCCAGCATTTTATTCCTCCATTATTCTATTTGTTTAAACTCTGTTGTTAACATACTATGGCACTGATATGCATAACAGGCTAATAAGTTATTGGTAAAAAAAATAAACGTGGGATTATCCAGAACTATGGTCACCATAGCTACAAAATTATTTTTAATGGATAAATATGAGTATGCTTGACTGCATGCAGAAAATATTTATCCAGGCTTCACACACTGGCCAAATATCCCCAGCTTTCCTGTCTTAGCAAATGCTCTATAATGGCTGACAATCTTTGACAATCTGATTTACAGTGCGTGGTTGGTTTATGTAGTTGTGCTCACCATGAAACGGTAGGTGTGGAAGTTGTAGGGTTTTCGGTAATATTTCTCATCATCATTGTAGTACAGGTTTTCACAGAAAGCATCATATACAAGCTTCCTCCACTCCCCGTTGTAGACATATTCACAAACTCCTCCATAGTATGTTGGATCAATAGTGTTCTGAAGAAACTCCCCGGTCAATATGTTATATCTTAAGGCAAAAAAAATCAATGTCAAGATGCAGTTAGGTCTCTGGTTTGTTGAACACATGCTGATGATAGTATCAGTCAGTAGCAGCATGAAAGGCAAAATGTTCCCCCTAAAACTATACAGGGGATTACAAAGGTATTACATAGCACTAACTATAATAGCACTGGGATAGTGTGTGCGTGTTTGTGAATTTCTCTGTGTCCATGTGTTTACACATGTGTGTGAATGTGCACTTATGCGTATGTATTTATGTGTACGTGTGTGGGTGAGTGTGTATGTGTGAGTGTCAATGTGTCAGTTTGTGAGAGAGTGTGCAGTGTGTGCGTATGTGTGTGTGTGTGTGTGTGTGCGTGTGTGTGTGGGTGTGTGTGTGTGGGTGTGTGTGGTAGCAGGGTTACCCGCGGACGGCGATCTCAGAGCCGGGAATGGGGAAGAGCTGAGAGCACATGCCTTCAGGGAAGCTTTCTTCATCACACTCATCCTCATCAGACCAGTCTCTGCAGTCCCTCTCCCCGTTACAGCGCAGACGCTCACTCACACAGCGTCCTGAAGACACACACACACACGCATGCACGCGCACACACACACACACACACACACACACACACACACGCACACGCACACACGCACACGCACACACACACACACACAGGCCTTAAGCACTGACCAACTGATCTGGGATCAGCCATGTGGCAGAGACCTGCCAGCCAGACAGCGTTTTATCAAAGCGTTGAGCGGCGCAGTGATTAGGAGACACATGGAAAGCCATAATCACAGTGCAGATGAAATACATCCTAATCACAGACAAGAAGCCCAGCAGTTCCCTGTAGCCCAACAGCTGCACTCTTTTACCTCAGTGTTGCTTGGACATGGCAGCCTGCCATTGCAAAGTGGTGACTGCCATGTCCACAGAATGGGGATGATTCATGACTTTCAATTGCAAAATCTTGTTTGTGAACACACCATACTCATACAGTGGGTATTCCTTCCCATAATACAACATGCAACATGTTACATGCATAAGTGCATATTTACTAAACATACCAGCCTGTTTGTATCCTAAGGACCCACTGCCTCCTACATACTTACCCTGCCTCAGCCCTAAGGTACTCAAGGTTAATGATAGTTACAGAATCAAAAACTAAAAAACCGCATGTCACCCCGCTGTATCGTATATCACAAATATCACATAGGCCTATATACGGAGGTCATTTTCTGCGCACATCTCTCTGAACGAGAGATTCTGTCTACTCTAGAAAGTGTTACGTGTGATCAGCTGAGGTTGGATCGTATTTCATACACCAGCCGTGAGGCACTCGGATGACCCGCCCGGACAGCACGATCCCGGCGGTAGCGGCTTGCCTGTCTCCTTGCAGGTGAAGCCGCCGGCACAGTCGTGCTTTCGATCGCACGCGGGTTCCGCGGCGCACGCTCTCGTATCCCACTGGCTGCTTATGCATTCTGTGCCACCGAACTGAGCTGCCTGCTCCAGATACTTGAAGCGACTCTGCAAAAGGAGGTCGGGCGTGAAAGGGTTACCGCAGTACATTACATAACATGTCATTTAGCAGAGCACTTTAAATAAGAAGCAGTCTTTGCACGATGTTCCTTTATACAGCTGGATATTAACAGAGGCAGCTGTGGGTTAAGTACCTTGCCCAAGGGTACAGGCTACAGCAGCAGTATCCCGGCAGGAAGTCAAACCGGAAACCATTCCGTTACGAGCTCTGCTCCCTACCGCTATGCTACACTGCCGCCCAAAAGCAGCGTCCCTGGGTGGGCTCGAACCACCAACCTTTCGGTTAACAGCCGAACGCGCTAACCGATTGCGCCACAGAGACTGACGCATAAACCTTTCGCTGCCCCACTGTAGTAACAGTCAAAAGCTCTTAACAGTATCCTCGGCCTAAAGATATAGTGAGTGACACCAATCTGACTCCACACAGTGCATTTTTCTATGGGCAGACAGTGTGTTTAGTGTAAACTAAGACCAAAATACTTTGCTTGTCAATATCACGCTACATTATTTTGCACATGCAATACCACTGACTTTTTTTGGTGAGTGTCTCAATAGCTTGCTCTCCAACAGACATTCATAAATACTTGTGTGTTTATGTGTGTGTGCGCGTGTATGTGCATGTGTATGTGCCGGTCTCTGTGGCGCAATCGGTTAGCGCGTTCGGCTGTTAACCGAAAGGTTGGTGGTTCAAGCCCACTCAGGGACGCAGCTTTTGGGCGGCATTGTAGCATAGTGGTTAAGGAGCAGGACTCGTAAATGAACGGTTGCCGGTTGGATTGACCGCTGTGGCACTGCTGCTACACCCTTGGGCAAGGTACTCAACCCCCAATTGTCTCAGTAAATATCGAGCTGTATAAATGGATAACATTGTAACCTGAAATTGATGTAAATCGCTCTTGATAAGAGCGTCTGCTAAATGCCAATAAGTAATGTACAGTATGTGTGTGTTAAAAGCATGCACAACAATGCAAGCAAACAAAACATGTCTGCTATTAAAAGACATTTTCTAAAACACGAATTGAGAATGAAAGCGTTTATACAAAATAAGGTTGCATATTGGTCATAAAACAGATATTAAAACATCGGCACATGCAAAAGTGTTTTCCAACCATTGCCACGTTCTTATCTGTCCACCAGATGGCACTACAAGATCCTAGGAGCAGTGCCCCGTTTGCAACTCTCAGACACGAACATTGCCCGTTCAAAATGGGCAAGAGTGTTCAAATAACAGCAGTAATCAGGTGGGAAAGGTGTGAAAAGCCGTTGCATTATAGCTAGGATTATACTAAAAATTCAGAGACCTACTTATGAAAATGGTGTTTTCATAGAAGCGCTACCTGACTTCAAAGAATTTACTTGAGAAAAAAAATGTAAAAATAGGGATTCTTTTGCCCCTTTTGCTATTTACAGTTTGATTTCAACTTGGGGCTTACAATACATCTCATTGTATACTCCTGTATGCAATGTGCCATGTCTTTATGCAGTATGCTTAAAGAAGGTCCAAATCTCCCTAATGGCTGTCCGACATAAAGCACTGCAACACTGAATAGCACTCACAGGAAGCCCCACCACATCTAATTTGAGTTCCAAGCCCCCAGTTTTATACCTGTATATAAGCGAAATGCACATTGATTTGGAAACTCAATAATTCATGGCTTTCATACAAAGAAACATCAACAAGTCTGTTAAGAGTACATAGAATAAAAATCAATTCTTGCCCAACAATGGGTCATGAAATCCAAAGTATGCTGCCGTACAACAGAGACATAGATGCACACATTAAAATTGTGGTACACTGGAGTGTTATAAATCTGAGAATCATAAATTGCAAACAAGTTATTATTAGGTACCTTTGTTTCTTTACATGCTGTACAGGGGGTCCATGGTGACCACTGCCTCAGCCTGCAGTCGATAGGAGGTGGGGTGTCTACACCCCTGGTCTTCCGGACAGTCGAGTTCTCAGCCCTTTCAAACACCACACACGCGCTTTGATCAGATAATGTCTTCACGTTCCCCCAGCCTGGGGTTAGGTTCAAAAAGAGGCACGAGGTTGCTGTATCAGTTTTGTATCAAGGAAAAAAAGTATTCAATACCTGCCTTCGATCGCTTTCCACTGGAAATTCAGCACATCCACTGACAGAACATTATTTATACTCAATGCCAACAGATACAAATCCAGTAAGGAACACAGCATCTTGAAGATTAATAAATGCGTCTTTGAATACAGAATGTATCATAGGATACAGGTTCTCTGTACCTTCAGGCTAGACTCATCTATCAAACACCCTGTGATCAGTAGCGGAGTGAATGATTGATTGAGTGTAAACATTGAAAGGTCTGTTTTCCGTAAAGCTGTGAGGGTTTGTTGGTCCATAGGGTCAAACACACACGCGCGCGCACACACACACACACACACACACACACACACACACAATATCAGTCTGTTCCAAAAGACATCTGACTTGTTTGGTGATTATGAAAGATAAAAAGGTTTAACTAAAACCCCCTTGGTAAGACTAGCATGTAGCAGTACGCAGCTCAAAGTTGCGCTGATTTTTAGACAAACCTATCAAATGTAGAGAAACAACAGACTTGGCAACATAAGATTATAGTCCGGTAATCTTACAAGATGCAGTACATCACTTTAACCCTCAATAGTACTGTGTCATATAAAAATAAGACAAAACAATGTACAAAATTACAGTGACACATCTCAGGATTTCCACAGATGTAATCCTACTATTTTAGGATCAAAAGCCTTCACCTTCATCCAGTCCACCTTTTTATGGTATATATGATCAATTTGTGTGGTATCAGCTTAACATAAATGCAACCAACATAGACACGCATGAACGTGGTTCAGGGACAGCATGAATGAGTCCGTTTTGAAGTACATAATATGCAAAAAGCCATCTGAACACCTGCTGTACTTCAATATTGTAAAGTGTCCTGAAGCAATATAATGTATTTGATGAGTGGTCTTGAAAACTCAGTCTAAATGGTTGAAAACTGTGTGTCATACATAAATGACAAAATGCCTTTTGGGGGAAAAATATTTTCAACTTTATAACATGGTCTTTTCAGAAGGAAGCCCAGTCAGACTGTGCTTGTACTGTGTTTTTAGGCTGTCAGTGGGGTTTATGGCACAAAGGCTAAAGCCGCTGTAACAGCTGAGATTAGCGCAGAAAGTGAGAGCAATTCAGATGAAGAGGGCACTGAAGCTGAGAGTGAGACAAGCTTTTCCGAAAACGAGGAGGCAGGGTAACAGCAGTATAATCTGAGAGGGCGAATCGCCAGTCCCTGTGGGGGAATTCTGGCTGTGCCCTCTGCCCTTCTCCTGGGGAAACCAAAGCCACATGTGGTGGACCCAGTACCTCCCCTCTCCCGCCACTATTATTTTCATGTTCAACACTGTTTTCATGTCCAGCGCATTGCTGAGCAGTCTAATATTTTTGTCTTGCAGAGGAACATTAATTCATCTTTAAACTGCCACCATGGAGAAAAAACACTGGAGCCTCCTTTTACCACACTATTTACACCTCCTTTTACAACTCACATGCTCTCTAGACCAGATTATTGGGTTCCCTGTGAGGCTGATGCCATTTCATTGAAAAAGTGGGAACAAATAAAAGCAGACATCAATTTAATTACATCATTGTCATTTAACAGATAGTCTTATTCAGAGCAATTTACATTACAATTATTACCTGTTATCCATTCATATAGCTAGATACTTACTGAGGCAATTAAGGGTTAGATACCTTGCCCAAGGGTACAATATCAGTGCCCCAGGAGGGAATTGAACTGGCAACCGTTCGGTCACAAGCCCTGCGCCTTACCAGTACACTACGCTGCCACCCTGACATCCATGCCAACAGCTTGGTGAGAGCTAGCTGACTTCAGCAGAGATCACCTGTTCAAGTTGAAACCTCTCCTCGGCTCTGTTAAGACACAGCAAGAAGTGGAAAAAAACACGTCATCCCATTCAAAGAGATGGTTAAAAAATAAAAGATGGTTCAAGTACACACGTCTTACATCACATCACATTACTTTCAGATAACATTAGAAACAGTAATAGGGGCTTTCTGACGATTGCAAATGATACCTAGGAACGACAAACGCTTTCTAAGAAGTGATTGTTTCAAATGCAAATAATTCATGAGGAAGTGAGCTTTCTATTGCGCAATGACAAAGTTTGCGAAGTAGAAACGAAGCACCTGCTCTCAGAGAAAAGCAAGCTGCAGGTGGCAGTAACAGGAGCTTCCACCCTTATGCCTTAAGGCTAAATGTTCTGATATAAGTAATATGTGGCTAAAGCTAGAGAGCGGTTGGGGTGATGTTGGCAGTGGCAATATTTCTTAAATGAAACCTGAGATCTGTTATGATATTGTGTCAGATTTTCCACACAGCGCACCTGGTTAGTGAAGAGTTAAACAGGGTTTTTTGGAAATGTTTATGTCAATTATGTCAAAGCCTGACAAAATCTGGTTTACTTCTCGGAAATCCAGCAAGCAGGTCTAATCCATTGTAAGAATTCAGTAGCAGTCCCCGCAGAGGGCTCAAAAGGAAAATTTTTAATTTGCTTACTGGCAGGCCTGAGAGAACACAGCGGGCATTTACGAGGCGGCGGTGCTTAAATGACAGCTTTTCACAAAATGGTGCTGTGACTCTTGAAACGTGGTACGCATAACATGCAGCAGCATGCCATATTATGTACGCACGCATACTCACACGCACAGGCTGTTCTCAAACTCAGATTCAAAAATACATAACTTATGATATGAGCAAATATTCAGAACAGAAAAGGTTTCCAGCTCATTATTTGACAGCTTGAGTGGAGAAGGCTGTTGCCATGCTTGCGTACAATGTGAGCTTTGTAAACAAAGGGTCCAGAGTTCTAATCCTGCTAGTGTCTGTTTTCCCCACCTTACTGCCAGTCACCATTTTGGCTCAAACATACTATCATTACTTTGCACCAGGTGACGTTGACACTCACTGCATCACTATGGAGTGCCATGTTACTGCACTGTACATGAACTGTATAGAAATCTACAGGGTCTCAGGTGTTGAAAACAAGTTATTATAACATTTCTCACTCCCAGCAAACAATAATCACTGGAGCAGCAGCATCTTAAGCTCAGGCTTGACACAATTTACAATTTTTCAGAAGATTGTTTTTAGAACAAGAAAATGCAGTTAAGAAAATGTAGCTGTGCCTTGTTTGTTTCATAGCAACAGCAGTATTCATAGCAAACACTCCAGCTGTGTTTTGCTGCTAATGATAAGCTTAGATCTAACAAACAGAGAAATGCTAAGCTTCTTGAGCTGTACCAACCATTAAAACTTACTGATATCCCTTGTCTTGCACATACTGTGATGTAGAGAAATATTTTGTGGCACTGAACCCATTCTGGCAGAGTCAGCCATGCCGAGGCCCACTCTGCAACACTGAAGTCATAGAGATATGGCTCAATATAAGGGCTATAAGGAGACCTTACAAGTTCTTACATTTTCAGAGGAAAGCTTCCACAGATACAGCTAAAGCATGGAGGCTCTGGTGGCTCGGTTAGCTGAAGGAGCTGCTTTGTAAACAGAAAATTCATATCCCTGTAGTGCCTTGATTGGCAAGCCACATTTTGGCTGAGGAAATCAGTCATTTGCTTGAAGTGGCTCTATGAGCTACTAAGAACTGACACACTGCTCACAAAAGAGCATGCTCCAGGTGAGGCTCGAACTCACAACCTCGGCATCACTCTGCAGCGTACTGTGCTATAAGTACCACGCGCTAACCGATTACGCCACTGGAGCTCTGATGAAACTGCCCCAATCCTGAGCAAGTGCAGCTAAAGGCCCAAAAACTGGCACCATTATAACCACCTTGAAGCTTTCATGTTCTCAACCAATATTTTGAAATACAATATCCTTATTGATGGTTAGCAAGAGACTGGGGAGAGAGAACAAGAGTCAGAAAAAAGTGATTTTTTTTTCAAACTTTTAGTCTCTGTTGTAGGTTGTTTTGTTGTCTTTATAATTTTAGTGTAAGTATGAGAGTGTTGGGCAGGATTCCAATGTGCCTCACACTCAGATGTATGAGGCTTGAGGGGTTAACAATGAGCTAACCAGGATGGGAAGACATCCTATTTCAAGAAAGAGGCCGTTTAATCTAATTCAATCAAGTTCCCTTTTCAAGCCAGCCCTCTGAGCCTTGCACATGCATTTTAGGTTTGATTAAATTCTGCATTTTCCTGTCTCTGTGGTTTGGAAGTTTTAACTTCTTTTTGAGTGCATGTATCTTGTGTTGCTTTTTTAATTGTCTGAAATGAGTTTCTTCTTTCTTCTTCTTCTTTTTTGTTTTTTTTTTTGCCAAAGAATAATTAATAATTTGTGCCTTGTAATTTATTTATTATAATTATTATTTATTATGATATTTATTACTTTGGACACCTAACAGTTAAGCCTCCATAATGCACTACTTGACTGGTGGTTGTTGGGCATCAAACTCTGGAAGAATCAATGAGTTTTACAGACAAGTTTTACAGGTCTATAAACTTTGGGACTTCGCGCCGTGTTTATATAAGTTAGACTACATCCTGTACAAAAAGACCGCTGGAAGCAAACAGCGAGCAACAGACATGCATATTTTGAGGTTCCAGACGTTATGTCCCTCACCTCCGCCGCCATCTTGGCTCCATGTCTGTCAGTTTCTGCATTCTGAACTTTAGTGCATGCGTCAGCGTGTAGGGGGCGGGGTCAAAGCAGTTGCCGTTGGGCTTTTAAAAAATGTTTTCTGTATGAACGCTCCGCTGCTCATCTGTACTGATCAACGGATCTTCTGTCAAAAGTCCGCGCTAGGAAACCATCAAAGCTAGCTACACAAGTTACAGCCGGCGAGAATGAATTACACGTACTGAAAACAATCAAATCAGGTATGTGTTGGGTCGATGTATGCAGCTATTTCAACGTTATCGCCCATAAAATCGTAGAGATGGCAGGTGCAAGGGAGCCAAGATATTACTTTTTTGGAATCGGTATTGTTGTTAGCTTGCTAGCTAGTCAAGTTACGGTTAGCAAACTTGAAATCTAGCTTTAGCTGGCTAACCGTGTAACTGAAATGCCAGCCAGCTAGCTAGCTAAGTCGGTAGTCTGTTAAAAATGAGTGGCAAGTTAGCAAACTGTCAAGCAAGTTGACCTGTTTTTGAGGTCATGTCAGATGGCTAGACAGGCTAGCAACGTAGCTAGCGATCCATGTCTTTCAACTGTAAGTTACGCCTTGCTAAGTTAGTCACCTCAACTGTCTGTTCTGAAGCTCATATTTAAAAATACATAGCGATAAGTTAACCTGTGCAGTCAAGGTAATTTAGCTAGGTGGTTACTGTTAACTATTTAGCTGATCTTCATGTATTTGTTACTGAACTACATTAACTAATACAAGCTAGGTAGCGCTAGCTGGACCTGAATAATAAATCGTTGTCGCAAGCAAATTGTTTCTACCCATATGAAATTATTTTAAAACTGAGTAACTAATGTTAGTGTCTAGCATACGATGTGCGTTTGGTCATGTTAACTAGTTGGCCAGACTAGCAGTTAGTGACTTTGATTTAAAATGGGTTGATTTATGGGTTCTTTCACCTTCTGACATTTGGATGATATGTGAGACTCACGCTAAGGTACATAAAATAAATTAGCTGCCCGAAACTAAGGTAAGTGTGTGAGAAGTGTGGCTATGTTACCTACTGATCATTTTACCTTTCAACTTATGGATTGTTTTAGCTAGTTAGCGGGCAAACTGCCTGAAATATGACAGGCTTTGATAAACTGGGTAGACGTTATGACTAACTAGCAATGGATTAGGCAGTTTGATTATACTTCGCTACTTTAGTCCTGAAACGCAGTAGCCCCCGGGGAGCTGGTCTAGCTACAGGTGTGAGTATGCAAACTGTTTATGGATTGTGATTGTCACTGCTATTTAACCAGATGGACATGAGTTTTAATCCCAAAGTCCAGGTCTGTTTTGCCTAGGTCATAGTAAGGCCTCTTCTGGGTTGTACTTTCAGAGAAGCACAGTTTACTAATGTTAGCTTGTCACCTCCCAAATATTGCACAACACGTACTTGAAATGTATGAATTTCAAAATAAAATGTAAACTGGGCCCTGGGGGCAAATGCATGTGTTTTCATGTTTTTGACGGTGTGTCGAGTGAAGATGCGGAGCTTCTGTCTTAGTTCTTTAGAGGTGGCACACACAGACGTTTGGAAAAAGAGTGTAGGTTTTGTCCCTCAGGCCCGGTTCCGGTGTCCCAGTTTTAAATCCAGTAATATCACAAAGTGCCTCATAACCACAGGGCTATTTGCTTCGGCTCTGTCATGCTATGAATATTGTCTCAGTGCCACTCTCTCAGTGTATTCACTTTGCAGTCACTTGTGAAAGTGTGCTGCAGTGATGCACAGGTTTACCTGTTTACTTTTAGCATTTACATGTATTCATTTAGCAGACGCTTTTATCCAAAGCGACTTACAAGTGATGCAGACTCTGCATTGCAGAGTACAACACAAGCAAAAAAGCCATAAGGGGTCAACAATAAGGGGTCAACACTGCATGACCAGGTTTCAATGGTTGGCCAGACAAGGTACAAGATAGCTGGGAGAGATAAAGAGTGTGTTAAACCATTAGATTACATTTTTTATGGTTTAATAGAAAGCAGGTTTGCAGGTTGAGTTTTAGCAGGTTGAGTGCAACTCTTTCAAAGGGTTGTCAGTGTTGAGATTCCCTCTGCAGCCTACTTTCTGTCTTTTCTACTACCTAGACCCCTTCTTCACAGATGCGTTATACAATAACTAAGCACAGGAAAAGAAAAATAAATAGTGCAGTGTAGCATATGGTTTCAGCATACAGCAGGTTAGGTTCCCACAGAACCTTTAGGGGATGTGAAACTTGCTCCCCATTTTTCGCTGCCACATTGTTTATCTTCCCAGGCTCTTCAAAGCTAACTCAGCCCAATCTCAAGTGGCTCCGAGTGGATGGAACATCAGAGAGAGAGTGCAGGGAGGGGGGCTGTTTGACAGTTTATATTGAGAGCTAACGCTAAGTCATTTTCTGTTCCAGAGAAACAGTGAACAGATAGAATCTCTGCCTTTTCTTGTTTGTTAGTTTTTTTTTTAAGGAGTCAGTCAGCCCTTTGGGTCAAAATTTTGAGTGTTTAACTTCCAAGCAGGAAAAACAACAAGAATTTTCTCCCTAACATGGCCACAATGTCTTGTAATAAAAATAATCATTTGATTGCTAGCGCCACTCAAAGATTAGGGATCAAAATCTCTCCCGAGTAAAAGCATCATATGAGTATCGTTTTCAGTTTGGCTGTTGAATGAGTTGTACAGCCATTATAAAGCAACGCACAGACAGAGCCACAGCCAGAAAAATGAATATGTGAGTTCATGTGAGTACATACTCTGAAAACGGCATCAGAGTGCCTGGTGAACAGTATTGGAGAGTGTCTCACAAACTGGTTTCACCTGGGCCAGTTTGCACTGCTGCGCGTTGTGTTGGAGGTGACACTCATTCAATCCAGTCATTATTGCAGGGCGCAGCTCGTGTCACTGGCAATAATCTCCGTGCCCTGCTGAGACACAGCGTGTGTGCATCTGTTTTGCATATCCCTCCGCAGATGGGCATGAAGGCAGCGCGTGGCTGTGCTCACACAGAGCTAATGTCTCTCCCGTTTCACAGCGCTGGTGTCATTGGCGCAGGATGTGTGCCAGCTATCGCCTGCCAGCTGAGAGTGGCTTCTGTTGAATGTCCTAATATGAGGATGTGTTGTCTGTTTGCCCTGAGTCTTTTATTTCCCCTCATCGGTGTGGTCATTGGAAGCAGGATTTCTACGTCCTTAGTAGTATATTTGTGTCTGAGTTTCCAGGCATCATCAGTTACAGCTGCACACTCGTCTGCCCTTCCCTTGTGCTTCGCTGTCCTCCTCTGTAGTTGCTTGTGCTTGTTCATTTGCATTTACAGGTTTCAGGTGAAATATTGTTTTAACTGACCACACGCCCTGCAGAGCTGTTGTTATACACGTACACACATGCACAGAAGTATTCGCTTCATGTAATACACTGTCCTGAGTAGTCTGTCCTTGCTCCAAAATTGACTGATGGTGAGACTGCCACGGCCTCCCTGTGACTTGAGAGGAGTAGCTTGTCTTTCTCGATTCAGCGTTCGCTGAAGCCTCAGCAGTCTTGTCTCATTGTCAGCTCAGGGCAAACTGTGATTGGATTCCATTGCTAGTAATAATCTTCTAATTGGATTCAACAGCAAATTGCATGCTTGTTTCTGTTTCTTCCTCCTTTATGCGATTACTTTTTTGCCACAATGCAATGATGTAATTTATTTCTGCATTTTGTGATTTCTAGAGTTAAATGAGATGCATATAAGATGCATAAAAAGTGATAATGTGGTCTCTCACCTGTGTGCGTTGAGCCTGTTTGGATTCACCACCACCTGAGCTTTCAAATCCTTTAAAGCTTATGTTGTAAGCCACCGGTGTTTTTTAATCAGGGGAATTATCGTTAATAATTGACGGATAACATATGACCTACATCCGCTCACATCTACAGGGCGTCAATTAACTCATAATCCGGGGTGAATGGCCTCAGCCGAGCCCAGGGAGCGTGTGACCCAGGAATGAGCGCTGTGAAGTGGGCCTGTGTCAGTCTCTCCCGGCCTGTTTTACACTCTGAGAACCGGCAGTGAAAAGAGAAGCACCACTTCACGACCAGGGGATATAAAGGCAGACCAAGGGAACAGTAAAACGTGTAAAAGCTCAAGAAGTTTGCTGCCTGTTTTTTTCCAGTTTTAAAGCTTCTGGCAAGTACTCGCTTGCTTTTTCAAACCTGAACAACATGCAACATCTTATCTCTTCATCCGTAATGAAAGCATTCACGTTTCTACAGATAGGCTGAATAGAGCTATTTGGCTTCATGAATAGCTCCTAAACTATGCAGCTATTTCGGAGCGAGGAGGCACCGTGCTCACGTTGAAAGCCATTCGTCAGACACAAATAGTTGATGGGGCACTTGGTTCTGTGTCATGCCGCGGGGAATGTGGAAGAGCTGGGGGCCGTTTGGGTGGGAGGCTCGATGGCAGAGCCCTGTATTGATTGCTCAGAATCAGTCTGCTCGGCGTGTGTGATGGACCTCCGGCTGCACCGGTACAGGATGCAGCAGCTCAGACGTGTCTGCCTCCCACAGCAACGTGTGAACCTGCGACTGCCAGCAGAGGAACAAGAATTTTAAGTGGATAAGAAAGCTGTCAGCTGTTTCTTTGTGCAGTACAGCATTAGCATCTTCCTTATACTTTTCTCTTCATAGGAAATAGAGCAGGTGCTATCTGACAAACGCAAGAAGGCAGTCTTAGGATGTCTATTTTTGTCTATATCTGGGTTAATGAGTGCTTTTGCCTCTTGTGTAACCCGTTATTAGATAATTACATTTCCATGAAATCTTGTGTATCTCCCCAAAACCATTCAGTGCTGCTTTGCTCTAAGCCTCTATATTTAATTCATGGGCATCCTTTGTGCTGAGGTATATGCCTGTATACCCAGATGTGTCTTCAAGAAAATGCCTGCTTGATCCAGCCAGTGCTGTGGTCTCTGAAGGAGGACCGCATTGGTTTTGCATTGCTTGACAGTGCAGGAGTTTGGTGTTCTGACTGACTTTCTGTCTCACTCTCTCTCTCTCTCTCTCTCTCTCTCTCTCTCTCTCTCTCTCTCTCTCTCTCTCGCTCCCTCCCCCTCCCTTTAGGAGTCATTATAGGGCTGGAGTTCTGAGATGACACCCCAGTAACGATGCCAACACGCCGTCTGCCCTAGACTGACATAAGCATGGCTACAGCAAAGAAGAGTGAGTGCCATTGTCACACAGCCGTGTTTTTCTTTGTGTCACCACAGGGACACACACACACACACTGGACGTTTCACTGCTCAGCTGCGCGGTTACTGATACACATCGTGGCAGAAGAATGGCCATTGCATAACTGAATTTATTTTTCAATGTTCAGCCCTTTGTGAGAAACATAAAGGCATTGTATTACACTTCCTGCACATCAGGAACTTTGCCATTGGTCATCTGTTACCCAAACATGAACTGTTGATAGACTGGTGTGCCTCCCATAATAGCACCAGGACTACTACTTAAATAGCCAGTTAAGCCTGGACTTTAAAATGAGACCCTCAATGCATTTTGCTCAGGAGTAAAAGAATGTATACAGTGGACCCATTGAAAAATTTGGTACACTGCAAGCTATTTGTTCAGTACTGTTTGAGAAACTGTAAAGCCAAGTTAAAGCCAATGTGTAGTGGACATAAATTCTAATAAAGTGCTGAATTAGGTAAGACAAAAATGTACTTTTTTGCAGACAGTAGAAAATTTTCAATTAATTTTAATAGCAAGCAGTGTTTTTCCCAAAGTGTATTTTTTACTTTTAATTTCTTACAGATGGTTGAACAGCTCCATATGTAATTTCTACTGACATTATTAAGCAGAAACCAAACCAAGTATAGGGACTCTCCAGAGAGCAGGTCATTCTCCTGCTGTGTTAAAAATTCAGGTGTATCTTTTGCCCATTTGTTGTTTTCTCTTTGAATAACTGGTGGATAGATCCATTTGTCCCAGCCCTTCTAGTCTTTGGTTTTTTTGTTCAACAGAGCCTTATTAAAGAAATATTCTCAGAGGTCTATGAACTGCAGGTTTACTTAAGTTTACTGTAGGTTCACTGTAGAAACAGACTGACAGTTTGGGCCCTCATTGCTGGTCTTTGAGTGGTGTAGAATAAAGAGAGGAAAACAGGCTTTATCTTTTAGATTTTCAGGTTTCCCTCTATGTTCTCTAGCCTCTCCCAATCTGAGTGCACCATCTGGATGACTTCACCCCCCTGTGACAGGCCCATATCGTAATGCAGAGGGATGGGCAGGTCAGATGGGGAAGTCATCTTAGAAAAATAACCGATATTTAATTTGGACGCCCATTCCAGACAGTAATCAAATTTGCCTCTGTCCAGACTATTGCCTCAACCCCAAACACATTTGCATGGGTTTCAAACTGCTGTGCTCATTCCCTGACAATGCAGTTGAATATTTGTTGAGGCAGTTCAGGTTAAGCAGCATGGCCAAGGGCGCAACAGCAGTGCCCCACCAGGGAATTAAACCGGCAACCTCTGGGTTACAAGCCCTGATCCTTTCCACTAAACAACACTGCTGCCCTGGAGGAGGTTGTTGGAGTTGGCAACAGTGAACGTGTAACAATCACTGGACACCAAAGGATGTAAAAATAACAAAAGAATATAAAAGGAGTTTTGCATGGCAGCTATAAAGGATAAACTGAATAGATAAAGAAGCCGTCAGAGAGCGTAAGGTCGAGGTGGAGGCTCTTTGAAGAGGAGAATGTGTAAAATGTCTGGAAAGGATCGAAATCTCTCAGACCTCAGAGTCAGCCAGACAAAGCCCGGTTTCCAGTCAGAAGGGGCTTTGATGTGCTTTGTTAAAAATTGAACTCTTTGCTCTAACTTTGCGGTGTGGAGATGTTTGTAGAATAACCTCTCTGGCACCAGGAGAGAGTACTACTCGTGTGTTACAGCCAGTAAACATTCCTAAGCTTTTTAACCATGCCCTACTAGAGGGCAGTTTGTTCCACTACAGTGGAAATATTCCTAATAATCCCACAGCCAGCCAATCAGAGCTCTTATTGCACAACTCTTTGTTGTATCAGCATCCCCCTGTGAGGAGCAGCTTTGAGCCTGTGGTGCTTTGGTTGACCCAGTTTGTTCTGCCTGTAGGAAGAACAGAGGGCTTGCAGATGTTCTTTCTTTTGTAGGGTATTTGTTTTCATCATAAACAGTCCAGTCCGAATCCTTCATTCGATATGAGGACTTTAGCATGTACGAAACATCATCTTCATATCTCTGCGTGATGCCTCCGATGTGCTGCTGGCCTGGCCCCTTACTGGCAGCTGTGGAAGTATCTGGACCAAAGGCTGCTTGGCTGTAGCCAGAAACAGTTTGCAGCATAACTAGAGGGTGGTCATTAAGTTCCAATCTGTTTGGTTGAGCAAGCTTCATATTCTTTAAAAATTACAAGTGTTAATACTGTAATTTCAGTTTCAGGTGTAACCCAGGAGGTGCAGAATTAGTTCATCCTACTTTCTATTGAATTGAATACATTTCACAGAAATATATTGGGACTTTATGACCTCAGATGGAGTGGATGTATTTCTGCCTATGACTCTATAATTATCACAGTCATACAGAGGTCGTGAACTGAACTTTTTCTGAAGGAGCAGAAGTTTGGTTACTTATTTTGTCTTGTTAAGAGTACTGTATTAATCCAAAACGGAAATTGCTTAATCCAAAAAGGAAATTACTGAAGGTCGCAATCTGCTTGTGGCTGTTACTGATTTTGCATTTTGCCTGCTTTTCCATAATTACTCCTGCATATCGTTTAAAAGCCAAACAACTTCTTTGGCAGTGGACTTATGGCATTTACATATATGACAATAAAGTTATGAGGTATTAATCAAGAAAATGGCCTGTTTTTGAAATTAAAGCATTGGAAATAATAAATAGTGAAGCTATGCCAGAATGATTTTAAAGAGACCAGGTGTAGCTGAATGAGATGTGACTGGTAGTTACTGACAGAGCCTGATAGTGAGTCACATCAGAGCATAGGCAAAATTCAGTTCTGCTTCTATTGTGAAATCTCCCTTAAATTGAGCTCATAATCACTCATGCTATAAGGGTATTGTCATCATCTCTACACTGTACAAAGCATTTTATTCTGAGTTATTCAGAATTCTTTTTTTATATTCTGTCAGTGTATTAGCATATGGTCATGTGACAGTCAAGCACTTAAAGTACTTCTTGGTAGGAAATGAAAATCTGTTTGTTTTTTGAGCTTTTTTCTGAGTTCTGAAATGGTACCATATGTCAGCAGTTCCCTATTTACTGAAATGAAATAGAAAGTGCATGCAAGTGCCATCTTAAAATAAGAATAATGCAGGATTGAAGAGGTGTTGAACTAATCTATGTTTAGGTCATATGTTTCAGGAAAACCTAACTGTATGCACAACTTAATTTCATGCTCACAGCACCCCAGACTCCACCATCTGTCTGTTAATTGTTAAACAATGTCTGCTCTGTCAGCGATTTCTTTGTGAAATCTCAAGGCAAACAAGTGGTAGGAGAGACTGGAACTTTTGTGTGCGTGCATTTGTGTGTGCGTTTTTGTGTGTCATCCTTTGTGTGCTTGTTTAAATGTGTGTTCGTGTGTGTGTGTTTGTGCGTGCACACATTAGCGTTGTGTGCTTCTGTTGGCGTTTGCTTGTTTGTTTCCATGGCAGATAGAGATGCAGGAGAGCTTTGGCTGGTGCTTCCCACAGATCACCCTCTGTCTCCCTGAGTTCAACAGGTATCCGTGGTGACCAGATGATAATGATAAGCTTAGATTCTGACTTTAACTCATTTACTGCAATACTTCCTTCCCAGGAATAGTGTCCGGTCACCTGTAGCACACAGTGTGGCGTAGGGGTAAGGAGCAGTCCTTGTAATCGAAAGGGTTCTGGTTCAGTTCCCCAGAGAGGCACCACTGTTGTACCCTTGGGCAAGGTACTTAACCTAGAATTGCCTCCAGCCCCAGTAAATGTCCAGCTGTCTAAGTGGATAAAATTGTAACCTCTTGAGTGTCTGCGAAAAGACAATAATATAATGTCATGGGCATAATAATATAGCCAGTGCAGTAGGTATTGAAAGGTATTGATATCTGTAGACTTAAACCTTTACTTAACCTGAAGGATCAGTTGAGAACAAGGTCTCATTTACAATGATATTTATAACAGTGACCTAACAGACCTGTCCGTAGCTCAGTATCAGATATAACTCAGGGTGGACAGGGGTTTCATTGAGCTCACTCTACTTCCAGTTACATATCCACCCTGGCTGGAGCTGGTCTTTTTCTGCTCCCTTTAGGACACATTACGCAACGTGGCCAATAGTGCGTGGAGCGGAGGAAGGCGTTTTTATTGTGACACTGCAGAGTAAGGAAGAAGGGTGTTTTCATTTACACGGTGTCACATGCCTCCCGTGAATAAAGAGGGCCCCAGAGAAAGGTCCCCTGAAAAGCATCTGAATGGCACAATAGGGTGTTTTCCCCCTGTCTGGGTTAGTGTAATGCGAGAGCAAAGCACCAGAGAGAGTCCGAACAGGAGCGAGGGCGGGAGGGGAAAAAAAGAGAATCTGATTAGAGGAGCAGGAGGAACAGAGGGGAGGGAGGATAACAGAAACAGAACACAGAGCTGGAGTGGCAGAGAAGCCAGTCTCCCTGAACTCTCTGCCTCTGTACCGAGCTCCTAACAGCAAAATGCTCCCTTTCTGGGCACCGCTCCAGGGAATGTGGTTAGCACCGGATTAACAGCGTTGTCAAAAGGATAGGAATCTCTCAGCATCGCTGTAATGAGCATGCAAAGAGGCCCAGTGACCTGGGTTCGACAGGCTATGTTAGCATAGCGTGTTGGAGCAGTTTCAGTGCTGTACAGGCAGACCTGGGGCTTCCCCCTCTAAGGGCAGGAGATGTGGACACACTTAATCAGGTGTAGGGACACAGCAGTATGATGGACGTTTCAGATTTTCTGTCAGATATGACAACCATGGTACAGACACACACAGGGACCCTGATGTTAGGGAAATCTTCATTGTATCAGCTGTCATGGACAAATGACAGAATGATTCATGTGTGTAATGTACATTTCCTCACATTTCCAAGTGTTACTCCTTTAACAGGCAGTCAGGGAATTATATTTCTGTTTTTCCTCATCCTCATCTCACTTTTGAGCCCCTTGTTAAGTAGTGCACAGTAAAGTGTTCTGTTACAGTGTGATTGTGTAGGGCATTATATCAAATAAAAGCTGATTGATAGAGCAATCAAAATGGTTTCTGTTACACTTTAGAGCATAATTTATACCTGTTTGCTCTGCCATTACTTTAAGTGGTTGTGTCCAGTTTATGCATGTTCTATCCATGGTGATTTCTACTCTGAGAACTGCTGTAATTTGACTGTGCTCCTTCCCTTTTCCTTGCCTGCATCTATAGATGATGGCTAGGAGCTGCAGGCCATCCTCAGACCTCAGAGCAGACAGAGGAGTTTCCCTTCTCAGAGAGATATGTTAATCCTCCATTTTTTATTCTTTTTAATCTGGAGACTGGTATTATGCTTGTCCGTATTACACATGACCAAAATCTTAAAATACTTAATTCCTCAGATCAGCATGACCTGAATATAAAAGTGAATTGAATAATAGATGGAGTAATCTCTGAAGTAAAATAAAAGGCATATGTATGTTGATGCGCTAAATTCAGTTCACTGTTAAGTTTTAACAGTATGAAATATTCTGTAAACATTAATGTCCCCAGCCCCCTCCCCATCTGTGATTGTGCAAAACAAGCCCTTCAGCCCCACTCTCATCCCCCCACTCACCTTTCAAGGTGTGCAAAATTACAGTAATTGTGCTGTTACTGTAATATCTGTCTCTGTAAGTATCTGATAAGTGTAGGGAGTGCTGTTCTCTTTATACATTACTGAGCTATTCTTCAAGGAAACCCCAATTTCTTGGAATGCAGTCATTTGATGTTGTCTGGTAAATTAGATTTTTTCCTCTGATTCATGTAGAAAGGTGTCCTTGTTGGCCCCCCTCTGTAGGTAGTGTAGCTGAGGTGTCCACTCTGTGTTTCAAAGTTGTTTTTTTTGGTGACATGTATGGGTAAGAGCTGGTTAATTTTGGATGGTGATTGTTTACAGGTAGTTAGAATGCTGAAGATGAAACCACTTGGGATTAAAGATTTTTTGTCCTTTCTTTTCCTTTCTTGTCTGTGGTGCTCCACAGTGTTTTAATGTGGTCACATTTGCATAGCACATTCATTTTCTTTAGAACATTTTGAGTACATTCTATTATTTTGCCTACTATTTTTAATAATTCATTTACAGCAGTTTAGAGTGGAGTCTTTTGATGATTTTGAATTGTGGTAGGCCTGTGTATTTACTGTGGATCTGAATGAAGGCTTCGTGTTGAGCCATATGGATGTCCAGTTTAATTCATGTGGGTAAATTGAAGGTCAGCTGTCCCTGATGGTCTGCAGTTGGTCTAATGTTCTGTTAGACAGATTATAAAATCTGCACATATTTTCATATTCTTTTTCAGAACATCTATCAGTACCACTTCATATTGCTGAGTTCCTTGATCTACATCATTCACTGAAATGGATTTGATGATTTGACTTTTTACTTAGGGATGATGAAGGAATTATTTTTAGCAAGAGATTATTTCTAGAAAGCTATGTGAGAGGAAAGTTTTCTTGTTTAGAGGGTTACGTCATGTCAGGATGCTCATGCTTTATCAGGCTTCCCAGTGGGTTGGTTTTGGGGTTATTGTGAAACTGGGTTTTTTCCACATTGGTTTTTTGAGACAGAGGGGGTTAAATGGGATTTTTTTAGCTGGCCTTGACTGTTTTAAGAGGTTCTGATTGAGGTAGCTAACAGTGATTGAGGGCATATGCAGCAATCACAGAGGCTCTGAAGGAGAATGCCTATATCTTCTGTTACACTTTTGTTTCAGTCCAGCCCTTTGTGTCTGAGTGAGGTTACCATTCCAGCATATGTGAGTCTCCAATAGCCAGAAAATAATGCTGTACATCAGGAAGATGAATACTGTCTTGATAATTACATAATTGAGCATGATGGAATGTTGTGGACATATATAACTTCTTGGGTGCCTGGACAGGGAGCAAAATTATAATTTTATTAGCGCTGACTTACCCATAGTGACATTGTCAAAATGTTAACCTGCTTTTTTTTGTAAAATCCAATTGATGTCTCCTGTTGTTGGGGATTTTTAGACCTGGGTAGTTAATATTTGACAAGTTTTATATCCAAAAGGATTCAATGGGCAAGTGAAATAATATTGTCACTCAATGCAGTCAAAATCTTTTTCAGCATTCAGCGTGTACTTAGTATATGATATGTTCGACAATGTGATAATTCAGCTAAGACTCCCTGTGTGTTGGATATGCAAAGGACTGTAGGTTTGTCACTGCTGGCTACCAGCAATACATTTGCCTGTGGTCTATTTTAATGTTCCATCTCCTCCTCCAGCTTCCCCATAAAAAACTCATTAAACACCTGCGCAACAGCACTTGTGATGTCACATCTGAGAACGTGCTACGAAAGGTGGAGCCACAGATACAGCAGGTTGGACAGTTTGAAGAGGAGAGAGATGTAATAGAGCTTATTATTTTTCTAACAGGCAGCATTTCAGCATGCTGAACTAACATTTTGGGGAAATATTAATCTTCAAACCTGATCATATTTGATGTCAGTAGAGTGTCATGAGTGTGACTGTTGGCAGTAAGGTCAAGTTCATTATGCAGCATGCTAATATTGTTAAAGTAGGCTGTCAATATTGTAAGTATGTATTTATCCAAATGTCATATTTAATGTTAAATATATGATGTACAAATAAAAAGATGCACTGTATTTCTTCCAACAGTAAACAGCATAGAAGTTTCATCAGAATCCACTTCTTATTCTTGTCTGTTGCTTTCACTCTCCCTCTCTCTCACACACATAAACACAGTGTTCAGTAAGTCCTTGGTGTTTCAGTAAGAATACTAATGCTTCTCCCTGTATCCAAGCTCCACTGAAGTCAGGTGTTGAATGTTGAACCTGTTTGCTGTGTTTTCAGTGGCGCTTTACGTAGAAGTTACAGAGGTCAAAGCTAACGTGTGTCCTCTGGGGCATGATGTGTCCGACACCATTACAGCGGTATTTGTTTACTGCTTTCATGTTTTAATAGTCACCTCAAAGGTGTCAGTAATTAAAAGTGCTTTTCAGAGTCATTAACAGTGAATCCTTCCCAGTTAAAAAGCTGTTTTATTGACTTTAAACAGCGTAATATTCTCAGGGGAGTGTGGTCAGAGTGAAAGGTCAGGGAAGTGAGCGTACTAAAACCGCAAGAGCAGGCAGAAGAGAAGTGAGAATGGTTGATGTCAGCTGGATGGAGACAATGTTGGCAGAACTGTGTTTCTAATCGTTTGGAGAATTGCATCTTTCTGGAGTAAGATTAGGAACAAATCGCCCCGCCGTACAGATAAAGCCACGAGACAGCGCTCACTGTGTGGGGACAATTGGCGGTGAACTGTATTGTGACACTTCCTCTGTGTGCATGGCTAGGAAAGCCCATTCTCTCTGACCTGGAGTCAGTCATGGAGGAGAACTACACTTTGTCTGGCCCTTCTGGCCTGGTGGGAACTAAGCTAAGCACCACTGTAGGTGTTTGATTTCCTATAAATAAAAGAAAGGAGTACAAACATCTTTTTTTTTTTTTTTCTTTCGGACCTGCAAAAGTACAGTTATGTAACACCGTGTCTTGTAGCTCCAATTACCACCATTTCTCAAGGTACTGAAAGTGTTAGTGCTACATACTAATGCTCTGTGTTGTAGAGGAGACATATCATTTGCATATTTTTACATTCATTATGGTGATTGATGCATGAAATTTCGTACTTTTAGGATGTGAATCACAATTGCCTTGTAACCCTTGAAATGATATATGGTGGTGTCTGTTTGTACATAAGATATTGCCTCAAATCACAGATCTGTAAAAGTCACAAATCAGTCCAACAGCTTTGTGTAAAGATTCACAGAAGGTGAATGAACTTTTGGCATGATGTATTCTTAAAAATATATATATATATATATCATTTTATGTAACTCATTACTGAGAGATGAAAGTTGCTAGATGGGCTGTGTGTAGGACAGTCATTGGGCAGCTGGAACGATAAGACTTATAAGATTATTTGAGGTTTCTTAAACAGTGTAGCTGATAATAAACTCATCTAAATCAAACAACAGGGAAGTCTTTATTCTGATCTTGAACAAAAAAAATCGGTGCTTTTGAGTCAGGAGTAGTTTCTCAAATACTCCTTGTCATGTGATCTTTTTTGTGTTCAAAGTGAAGTCCCCATAGCTAGCGTTTACCACTTTGCTGCATGTAGCCTACATCACTCAGGCAGTCGTGAATGTTGTTTGTAAAAGAAGCCTCTATAAGGCAGAATAATGCTTAACAGTGAATAACAGCTATTGGAAAAACAGACACAGACAGACAGAACAGAGGAAATGTTCTTAGAAACTGTCTTTGGTAAGCATATAATGGAGAAGCGAGAAGATTCACTCTGCAGCTGTTGTGTGCGATGGCTTGGGATTCAATATCCTTGGAAGAGTCCTGCTTTGTCTGCTTCTGGTGGAAAAATTTTGATGCACATCTTATTGTCACGTCCTGTCTTTTGTGTTTCCTCACGCGGTCCTCACTCTCTTCTCCTTGCAGTATCTTCTCCTTTCATAACTCTTTGTCTGTCGCCTTCAATTTCCTCTGCATGCACACCTGCTCTGAGGCTGGTCCCATTATTAAAGAGTGTAATACAATCGATGGAGTCCTCGATGTGCCAGGCCGGATGCAGATGATTGCTTCTCACAGAACACCGCTGCGCGTCCCGAGGCGACGGCGGTCGCATGGCGTTCCTGTGATGTAACCAAGGGCCTGGTTCTCTAGCGAGTGCTCCTCGTTCAGCAGTGTGTGATGAGGGTGTGGTCTGTGTCTGTCCCCCCCCCCAGGCTCATCCTCCAAGGCTGGGGGAGTGCGCTTCTCTGAGGAGGGGGGCGGGCCCGGCGCCCCCTCCCACGTCCACTTCGATGACAAGCTGCACGACTCCGTCGTCATGGTGATACCTGAAGCGGATGGGAACTTCCTGGTCAAGGTCAGTGGATTTTGAGTTGAGTTTGTCGTAGTAAAACACCCACACACACATACACACACACCTCCTCACCCCCTCTCACTTTAAAGTGTCCCTCCAGTGAATGTCCGACAAGCAGAGAGGGTCTGAGAACCCCACAGGCAAACCAGTAATTATGACTTTGTTTGACCTTATCTCAGGTTGTTAAGTCATTCACACCAGGTAAGCAAGGTGGTTATAACTACAGGACACACATCACTCATTGACCAAAACAGCTCTTTTTGTGGTTCTGAAGCTGCTACTGTCAGCCGTCCTGAGCAGTAATTTGGTGGCCTAGTACCTTTAACCACCACAAAATTGTATTCAGCTAGCAAACATTAACCAGGTAAAACTGAGAGGGTTGTTATGTAAATTAAATAATGAATGCCATTTCGTTATACATAGGACATACGTTTCTCGTTACTAGCTACCTGTTATGAAATGCTGTAGAGACAGGAGATTGCTGCTGGTAACCATTCTTCACAGCAGACAGCTCAGATCCACTGATCTCTCCTGTTATTCAGCTGGGAGTAAATCAAATGCGCCGTTTCCTTTTCTGTTCCTATCTGTGCACCCAGTCACGCACCACCAAATTACCAGCATGTTTCTGTTCTGGCAAACAGCAAGGACACACCAGCCAAAGCAGCCACCCATTGCTGCAGATTCTGATGTTGCAAAACCCTGCCCTTAACTGTGTGTCATCGCCTTTCCTTGCATGCTAGCACAGGTCGTAGCTCAAAGTTCATCGCCAGGCCATCAAGTGACAAAGATCATTCTCAAACACAGTGTACCGTGTAGCCGGGGAATGATGATTTGGAGGATTTTAGGATTACACTGCTTCCAGCTGTTAATGTTAGAGAGCAGCAAGACTGTTGGGCTGAGCACTCTGGCTCCAAGGCACACCCTGTCCCTAGTCTGTTAGAGGTTCTTGTTCATCAACCTTGCTGTGTATTTCTTGCATTATGTTACATTACATTACTGTCATTTTAGTCATTATTGTCAGTGATTTACACAGGTTACCGTCCTACCCATGTATGCAGCTGGATATTTACTATAATAATTTATTTAATAGTGGATTAAGTACCTTGTCCAAAGGTACAGCAGCAGTGCCTCAGTGGGAAATCAGATCAGCAACATTTCAGTTAAAAGCCTTGCACCTTCACACTACGCTACGCTGCTGCCCAGTTTAGACATTTCAGCACTTTCTGCTGCAAAAAGTGTGTTTGTAGGGGTATGGTGACATCGCTAGAGATGTTGGACACGTAGATGAACACCCACACCCTTTTCTCATTGCCATGTCTATGAGGTGATATGACATAAAGCAAGGAAATTACAACCTACTAAGTATTTGTGTGAAGGGTGCATAATAGTCATTATGACACTCCGTTTTGCTGTAACACTACTGACTTGCAATTAAGTGATTCCAGAATGTGTATGAAGACAGAGATCAGGTAAAAGTTTGTTGTATGAGAGAGAGAGATCAGGTCAGTTTGCTGTATGAAAGACATCAGGTCAGTTTGCTGTATGAAAGAGATCAGGTCAGTTTGCTGTATGAAAAAGATCAGGTCAGTTTGTCGTATGAGATGGAGATCAGATCAGTTTTGCTGTATGAGAGAGATCAGGTCACAGTTTGCTGTATAAGGCTAATATGAGCTTGTGGCTCACGCAGTGTGTGTGAATGAGGGGGCTTTGCTAGAGGAGAAGCCGGACCCTGTGAGGATGACCTTTTATATAGTAAACAATGCAAGTCACATCCAGCTTTTTATTGGTTGTTGTTGCTGGCACAAGAGTTCACTGTCAAATGCTAAGTGATAATATGCTGGCCATGTCAAGGTCAAACACTTCAGATGCGCTGTTTGGGAATTTAACAGTAGTAGTCTCAGAATGCTTTTTATATAAATACCCAAAGCTCCTCAAAACAGTCTTGATTCCTCAGTGCAGTTATTGTATAATTTCTACGAATAACAACAGCTACAGTTAGATGTTTGGCAGACTCTGGAACTAGAACTGATTGAGAATACTTGGGGGGGGGGACTTTTTTTTCTTTCTTATTTCCATTAGTCTCTCTAATCTGTCCTGAAGGATGATTATGTGCGTGCCAATTTAGTATTAAAGGAAGCCTTATCCTGTCTCAAATCCACTGTGTGTGTGTGTGTGTGTGTGTGTGTGTGTGTGTGTGTGTGTGTGTGTGTGTGTGTGTGTGTGTGTGTGTGTGTGTGTGTGTGTGTGTGTGTGCGTGTGTGCGTGTGCGTGTGTGTGAGAGAGAGAGAGAGAGTGTGAAAAAACAATGTTAGTTGTCAATTGTTTAGAATGTTAAATGTTCAGGGGCCCTTTGTCATCAGTCAAATTCAAACCTGCCAATAGGAGATCATTTCATCAATTGCATTGAAACCTGTTCATTGTTAATTGTTTGCATGTTTGTAGTTATAATTGTCTTTGTCTATGTGAACCAGCCCATTGGTTTAAAAGCCACACCTGCCTAATTAAAGGCCTATTTTACATACAGGTGTGGCTGGAGATCAAGGGGTTCATTTTGTTTCTGTTGACTGTTTGCTTAGGCTTGTTTCTTTCTTTCTTGGTATTTAAAATAAAGTATTGGCTTTTTTGAATGGTTTCTCTTTCTGCTCATTTTTGTGAGAAGTGTTGGCCAGCTTCTCCACACTGAGACAGCAACAGAGTGACTGTCAGTGTTTGAGGTGTGAGAGAGAGTGTTACTGTGTATCTGACTGTGTGTGTGTGTGTGTGTGTGTGTGTGTGTGTGTGTGTGTGTGTGTGTGTGTGTGTGTGTGAGGGTGAGGGAGAGAGAGAGGGAGGGAGGGAGAGGTAGAGGGAGGGTGAATGTGTACATGTGGCCCATTACTCAGTGTATTATCTAGGTCTCCAGTTCAGAGGTGGTGAGCATCAGCTTGAAGTCCTCAGTTTCCCTCTGCTTTGAGGGTAACACCTGGCTAATATTGCAGTGACAGCAGAGAAACAGGATAATGTCATCAAAAGTGCACTGTGGGAAACTGTGTGTTGGCCGTGTGTTCAGCTGCCCCCACACATACTGCTGCGAAGGCTGAGAGACTGGAGGCAGGCGCGTCGGCTCGGAGTGGCGGCTCGGCAGACAGGCTTTGATGTAGCTGCTGTTCCACAGGGGATTCTGCACAGAACTTTTCAACAGTCTGCAGAAGGCGAGCCAAAATTCCGCACACAATATGAGGAGTCTGCACAATCCCACACACTGCGCATTCAATAGACAACAGGAGGCGACGATGCCAGGGACATTTCATTTCCAAATCTGCGCGCATCTCCGCCGCTCTGGATTTCCGCTCTCGGGTTTCCTGTCATTGTAGTGTCAGGACGGCACCCGAATAACGCTGTGCTGTAATACACTTTACCCCCTGACCTCCTGCACTTGTGCTGATGAGACCGCAGTCCCCAGCGGGCAGTCTGGGGAGTGTCTGAGCCGTTAACACCAGCTTCCCACACACACCGCTCCCTTTTCCCTTCTCCCCGGCAGCTGCAGGTGTGCCTGGCATGGTGACTCACATACACACACACACCCATGCAATTCAGCTTGCAGGCACCAGCGTACTGAGATACAGGTAGTCCTCATTTCACAACCAGCTGATGTGTGACGACCGGCATTCACTGCAAAAAGGCCACCATTCAGTACAGCTGGGGAAACCAGCAGTAAGGAAAGGCAGCAGTAAACCCTATCACTTTCACCTTGTTGTGTTGCCTTTCTTTCTTCAGTTAGTCTTCGTTTAGTTATCTCCTGAGGGGTGGCTGAAGATGTTATCCTGTCCTTTCAGTGTCTGTGCTGTCTCCCTAAATGCCTGTCCGAAAATGAGATTTGCATTTTGGCTGTTATGCTTTGTCCTTCATGCAGTGTGTCACCATATTGAATGTTTATCTTTTGCTTCATATTTGTAAGTATATTCACACAAATATCAATAAAATCATTAACAGAATATTAATGGAGGTAATTTATCCTAGTCCTGTGTTGATCCAATTTTGAAAATCTAGATTTCTATCACTTGTTCAGGAACACAGCCCCTGCTGTGTGTTGCATCTACAGGAAGAGTCCGCATCTGACTCATGACAGCGTTTCCAGGAATACATTGTGTTCTAAAGCCTGTAATGATTTTTCGGTCTAAACGGGGAAACAAATCAAGTTGGCAAAATAATGACATTGTGAGTGGGGGGCGTTGTGTTCAGATCCTGGCAGGAGTAAGTTGTGTAGGAGTATTTAAGCCCTGACCAGCCAGGACATCGGCTTGTTCTTACTTTTCAGACTGTGGAGTCCTTCTGAGAGGTTGCTTTGAAGCTCGCTCTTTCTTTTTACCACTCTTCGGTTTTCTGTCTCATTATTCTTGTCTGTCAGGATGGGAGTGAGGTCCATTATTCATCAAACGGGAAGGATGTTCACACAAGTTTAGTTTCAGTTCTCTTTTTTTCAAGTGAGGCAAGAGGAAACCTCAAAACGGTTATGTTAAAAAAGGCTGTGCACATTGGATCAGCAGTATGTACAGTTCAGTGTGATCACATGACTCATGATGATTGGTGATTGTTCCTGTTGTTTGCCCTGGGTGTGCTTGTGAAAGAGGATAGTGGATGTGAATGGTAGTGGTCTGCTTTGGCCTGTCTTCCTTTGTGTGTGTGTGTGTGTGTGTGTGTGTGTGTGTGGGTGGCAGTTTAGCATAGTGGCTAAGGAGCAGTTAAGGAGGAGGACTCGTAACCAAAAGGCTGCCAGTTTGATTCTCTGCTGGGACGCCAGCTGTACCCTTGGGCAAGGCACTTAACCCACAATTACCTCAGCAAATATCCAGCTGTATAAAAGGCTAATGTTGTAAAAAAAAAAAAAAAAAAAAAAAAACTGTGTCTGATGTAAGTCACTATGGATAAGAGTGTCTGCTAAATGCCAATAATGTAATTTAATATGTGTGCAGGTGGGCTTCCTGAAGATCCAGCACAAGTACGAGATCGTCTTCACGCTCCCCCCGGTCCCGGCGCTGGGGAAGGACGTGTGCCCCGCGCCCATGCCCAACCCCCACCTCAGAGTCACCGACATCAAGCTGCTGCCTGACGGTGCGTGACTCCCCCACCCGCAGGTCACCAGAGCCAGGCTGGAACCTGGGTCACACGAGCGTAAGCCGCGCGGGGATACACTGAGCACACACATGAGTGTTGCGTGTTGGGTGTTTGCTGTTTGCTTTGGGGGGTTTTTGCAAATAATTTTATCTTTTGTTTGGCAAGTGATGCAGTGCCCACATCATCAGTACATTTTTAGTTGAAATGCCTGCACTTACATGCAACAGTGCTTGAAAATCAGTACTGTTCTTACTGGTGTTTGAATAGCAGATACCCTTTTAAAGGTATCTTAAAAGGATCAGGTCTAACTGAGTAAATTGCGTGTAAGTATAATCACATAAGGGTTCACTGGGTCTCATTTGGTCTGGGGTGTAAACCCACAACCTTCTGACCTGGTGCCTTAAATGCATTGACCTCAATTAGGGTGCAGGGTTCAATGTGACAGCGTGCTGTTCTGTCTGCGCTGTGGGCGGTGATCCAGCCCTGTCCCGTTTCCCGCTGTGTTCCCTTTCGAGCTGAGATGAGCAGGCAGCAGCAGAGCCGCGCTGTATCCCGCCACGGTCAGCGGCACGGGGTCTGCTCTCACAGGCCACTGTATGCACAGATGTCAACAACACAGGAACAAAATACACCTCATCTTTATCACCCCCATATTTCCAGGCAAATAAAGACATCGTTTGAGGGACAGTTATACATTTCATATATTCACTCCTTGAAGTCTTAATTAATGTAAATAATTAAATTAAGGGTGACAGTGTAGCATAGTGGTAAGGAGCAGGGCTCGTAACCGAAAGGTTCCTGGTTCAGTTCCCCCCAGAGGAGCTACTGCTGTACCCTTGGGTAAGGTACTTAACCCAGAATTGCCTCACTAAATACCCAGCTGTATAAATGGAGAACGTGTATAAATTGTAGCCTGTATAGGTCACTCTGGGTAAGAGCATCTGCTAAATGACAGTAATGTCATGTAATGTATTTTTCGTGTTCGTATAAAGATGACAAGCACATGGCCATCAGCCTTCGTACATAAAGTATAAATATCCTGCAATAAGAGTCACGGCCAATCAGAATGATGGGAACAGTGCAGCTCTGGTGCAGGTGCCTGGTGGCTGGGACGTGCTTGTCTCTACTGAAGGAGATGCCGTATGGTCCCTCCAGATTTCTGGCCCACTTTGCTGTGCATTTAATTTCCCAGCACACTGCACTACAGTGTTTTGCCCTTCCAGGTACAATTCGTTCTGCACCACATTGGTGCATGGACACACGCACGTAAACACACGCACGCACACACACACACACACACACACACACACACACACACACAAATGCACACACACACACACACACACACACACACACACACAAATGCACACACTCTCTCTCACACACACACACACACACACACACACACACACACAAATGCACACTCTCTCACACACACACACACACACACACACACACACACACACAAATGCACACACTCTCTCTCACACACACACACACACACACACACACACACACAAATGCACACACTCTCTCTCACACACACACACACACACACACACACACACACACACAAATGCACACACTCTCTCTCTCACACACACTCTCACTCACACACACGTATACACAAATGCACACACTCTCACACACACACACACACACACACACACATATACAAATGCGCACACGCATAAACTCGCATGCATATACACATACATATACCTAAATGCGCACACACACACACACACACACACACACACACACACTGGGGAGATTTGTTTCCTCTCTCTGAAGTAAGGAGATGTGTATCAGATCGATTTAATTTGGCTGATTACACGCCTGCGGGAGGCTGTCTGCTTTTACCATTAATCAGAACAAGCACTTTAAGAAGCCACCAGTCTTGAAAGATGATCTTTACGCTCCTGTACACCGTGTTTTGAAACAGGCAACACGTGCAGCTGATTTAGGCGTGAGCGATGTGTGTTGGGAAGGTCGGCACTGATTGACCTGCATTTCTGAGAAACAGGTGCCTCACACTGTAACCTTTACGAACAGCTGCAGCTCCCGAGGCCTGCTGGGAAGGGGTAGTCAGCCAGAGGCAGGGTGCAGGCGTTAATAGGGGAGGTGTGGAGCAGCCAGCAGGAGGGAAGGGAACACAAGCTGAGCTGAAGGGAGCAGCAGGCACTGGAGGGTGTTGAGCAGGACAGCCTGGCAGAAGAGTTCAGAGTAATCTAGAGCAGAGGTTTTCAACCTTTTTGGGGCTAAGGCACATCAAAGGTCACACCGGAACGTCAAGGCACACCAACTTGAAGTTGGTTATCGATTATGAAGAATGTCACACACACAACGCGTTGGCTTCCTCAGAATTTCACGGCACGCTTCACTTTGCCTCACGGCACACCACTCTGCTGTGGCACACCGGCTGAGAACCACTGATCTAGAGAGAGCTGAGGGTGGAAGTAGCCGTGTTTGGGGGGCACAGAGGTGATGCTTTTACACCTGCTACCAGCATGAGCTGTGTGTGTCTGCCTCCAACACTATGAGTTTACTTGGAAACTTAGAGACACTGTGTGTGTGTGTATATATATATATTTATATATATATACACATATATATGGATATTGAAGTAATATGTTTGTATATGTGTGTGTATGTGTATATATAATATATAAGAGAGAGAGACGGGATTCAAAGAGCGCAGTGACTTTCACCGACGACCTTCATATGCCCGCGAACGGGTGACGTTGCTGGTGCTGCTGGTCTCCGCTGTTAACCCCGTGCGTCCCGCTCTCCTCTGCCAGGCGGCCTGAGGGTGACCTGCGAGTACATGGCCCACCAGGAGGGGGTGCTGCGTGAGGAGATGCTGCTGCTGAGCGAGAGCCAGGAGGAGGCCTGCCTGCGGGTTCGAGTCCAGGCCCGCGTCATGGGTGCGTACCGTCCCCACAGCAACACGCCCCGCCAGCTCCAGCAGGGCCAGGGCTGCTGGGGATGGTGGGAGAGTGTGCAGGGTGCATGCTGTAACACCCGCAGTGAACTACTCAAACTTAATTACACAGTTAGATTCCTTCCAGTCCAGCCTGTCAGACTGAAGCTGTTCGTTGTGTATGGAGCGGGTTTGTAACGGACACAGGGAAGAGTTGTCATGTGCGGTGCTGTGCTGCCCTCTGCTGTTCAAACTGTTGTTCACTTTTTTTAAGTTCTCAAGGTGCTACATTCAGAAAAAAACAAACACACCGCATGTTTACGTGGTATAACTTGTTATGTTAAACGAGTCCTATGCACACTTCAGAACAATTACTCGAGTAGTTTAAAGACAGGTAATCCCCACACCCATCTGTGTTTTAGGTGTAATCCTTGCACCCCTCTCTCTGTCTCGGGTCTAATCGCCGCACCTCTGTCTTTGTCCCTCTCTCTCTCTCTCTCTCTCTCTCTCTCTCTCTCTCTCTCTCTCTCTCTCTCTCTCTCCCTCTCCCCCTCTCTCTCTCTCTCTCTCTCTCTCTCTCCCTCCCTCTCTCTCTGTCTGTCTCTCTCGCTCTCTCTCTCCCTCTCCCTCCCTCTCTCTCTCTGTCTCTCTCTCCCCCTGCCTTTCTGTCCCCCTTCCTCCCTCTCTCCCTCTCATTCCCTCTCTCCCTTTCCCTTTTCTCTGTCTCCCTCCTTCCTTCTCTCTGTCTCCCTCCCTCTCTCTCCCCCCTCCATCTGTCCCTCTTTCTCTCCCCCTCTCCCTCTCTCTCCCTCTCCCCCTCTCTTTCTCTCTCTCTCTCTTTCTCTCCCCCCTCTCTCTCTCTCTCTCCCTCCCTCCCCCCCTTTCTGTCTCTCTCTCTCTCTCTCTCTCTCTCTCTCTCTCTCTCTCTCTCTCCCTCTCTCTCTCTGCAGACCGGCACCATGGCACCCCCATGTTGCTGGAAGGAGTGCGCTGTGTGGGGGTGGAGCTGGAGTACGACTCTGAGCAGAGTGACTGGCAAGGGTTCGACTAGCACGGCCCCTCCCGATCCACGCAGTCTCTCTCTGTCTCGCACACACGCTGTCTTACTCACACATACACATACACACTCACACACACACACACACGCTGTCTCACTCACACACACACACACACACACACACACACACACACACACACGCATACTACACACATCTACCACACGCTCTCACATGCACACATTCTATATGTCAGTACTTCAAGGGCATACTGGCACACAAAACCCAAAGTTGGGAATTTCAGTTTTTATAAAGTTATTCTTCTGTGTCAACAATGCTGATATGAGTCTAGCAGAAATTTGAGAGGACAGTGGATACCCCACTCTTCTGTGCATCATTCGTAGATTTTTGCATCACAATGAGAGTAAAATACTTACGTTATTGTAGTTACTTTTTACCTTTATTATTAGTGTGTTTTACAGCCTGCTTTCCACCTGAAATGTTGAATGCGCCCAGTGTTGACTGGTTGCCCATTTTGTTAATTTACTAGCCGGTTTCCCAGTCGACCACCAGGTGGCGCCTGAGCTCAAACATTAAGTCAAGGTAGCCTCGAACATGCCTCATAGCGCCAGGCTGCAGTTCCTCTGTGTGCCAGTAGGGGGAAGTTAACGACTAGGTCACAGCACCACAGCAGGGAGGCAGGTTGCAGGGTCAGTACAGAAGATCTCCACGTGGTCCTGCAGACTCTCCTGCACCCCTTCCCCTACCTTTTCAAAAATACAGCCTTTTCTGCAGCATGTCCTTCAGGCCCAGAGCAGCTCCGCTTTGGTCCTGGGGCCCTCAGATGTGCGTCTTTAAAACGGTAGCATTATAAGACCTGGTCTACTGGTTCAGTCAAGATCGTTGACTGGGGTGAAGCAGAAGACCTTGAACTGTGGGACTGAGGTGGGCCTCTCTTAAACTGTATAGGAAAGTGTATCGTCATCCTTGCAGGGTCCAGTGCCTGGACTTTCTGCACTGGCGCAACAGAGGGGCAGACGTTACTTTCTCAGAACAAACCTCTGCCTATATCTGAAACAGAACAAGGGAACGCTGTGGATGTTGATTTTTTTGTTGCTGTGTATGGCATAACCAGGCTCTGTCACGCGTGAGAGTTGCTCTGCATCGCAAGTGCCTGATTCTTCCACTGCTGGCGCCTCATCCTCTGCCAGAACCCCGGCGCGGCCTGGCGCCCGGGTCTGGACTGGGCCTGCTCCCGTATCTGCCAGGGGTCCAATCCAGCCGAGCTCTCAGATGCACGATCAAATCAGCCAACCAGCAATGAGCAGTTTAAAAAAAAAAATAACCCTTCCCAATCAAGGCATTCAAAGTTCAATCTGACCAGTGAATGGAGTATATTTACATATACTGTATACTGTGTACTGTTAATATGTTTGAGGTTTCATGACAATCTGCATTACCGACATTTTCAATCAAAGCTTAAGCTTGACAAATTCCACCTTCTGAGTGACGTACCACTTAACTGTAATTTGTGATGGGTCTTGCACTATCCTGAGTAATAAAGTTTTAAAAATTGTTGGTAATACAGACCTGTCCAGTGTTACTAAATACAGTAACTCAGATTTAGTTTTCTGGCTGAGCCCAAGATCCCCAGAAACCCCACTTCCTCTGAAGGGGGTTTGTGCTGGAAGTGGAAATTCAGAATGAATGAGAATCTGACATCACCACACTGGGTCACTAAAGTGGGTGGAACCTGGAACACCCTGTTTTAAAGTCCTTTCTGACCAGTTTAATAAGTCCTCTTTTTACTGACCTAAATAAAGATCGCTACAGTGGCTTGGTGATCGTGGGCCGGTACCCTGCGGGCACGGATGCCCTCCCAGACCAGGGCCGGGAAACGCTGCTGTTAGCCCAACGCTCGTACCGTCACTCCCATTCATTCTGCAAGCACTGACTGTTTCTCAGCCTTAACTGGAAACAGAAACGTCTGTTTTAGGTGTAAATAATTTGCTTGATCGGGTTGTATTTTACGTGTGCGCTGTACTGCTTCTGTGTGTCCTTCCTTGGTGAGTGAAAATAGGGAGGAGATGAGTATGAACTTTACAATCATTTGCTGTGGAAGTTGTTCTGTCCTGTGTGGTGAAAGACATGGTTGCTACCTGTTACAGCTGCCAGCCCCAGACAGTAAAGAGATGCCCTGATCTGGCAGTATAAAGCCATGCATACATTTGTCTCTCTGTATGGAAATGCCAGTCCTCCCTGTTATCTGTATGTTCTCATGTCTCTGTGCCAGCTTTTTTTACAAAGAAAATAAACAGTTGACTGTTGAATGTCTGTGATCATTTGTGGTTCCCTGATGCAAGTTATGCCATATTACAAAAGAGGCAAGTTATTGTGTTTCTGGCCGGAATAAAACAACAGAAAAGTAGCACTTGTATTACCGCTGTCATTGTAGTACCTTCAACCTATATGATGGAGATTAAGAACATGAAAAAAGGTTCTTAAAGTGGTCACAGTTTTGTGTACAATTTTGCCACATTTTCACATGGAATGCAAATCTTGTGTAATCAGGTATGCTCAGTATTTCTTCTGGTGAAACCAAAACACAGCCTCTTAATTGAGCAAACTTAGTTGTGTGAAAATGGTCTCGTTTTTCAGTTAAAGTTGTGATTCTAGGACTGCTCAATAGTCACTGAAGAAATGAATACACTTTGTGTGCTTTTACAAAGTATAAATGAAAGAAATGTTTGATTTCAGTTGCTTGATGCTCTGGAATACATCAAATTAAACTGGCACTAAATGGGCATTTTCAAGCAGAGTTATAGTGGTTGGATTACTGCAATATCTGTGAAATTACAGTGAATTATATTAAGTCCTCAGATCTGTCCTCAGCTTGACATAATGAAGGTTGAGCCCTAACAATATAGAAAGAATCAACAGGATTTTTAATAAAAATTAATGTGATCAGTGGCTTAATTCCACTTCTTACACCAAAAATGCAATTGATGGTAATCTGAAGCTTTTCAGAAATTCATATTGACGTTACTACTAAATGGCAGTTCATCATTTATGTTTTATAGCAGAAGTGTCATTTGCAGTGTGCATCTGAACATCTAGAACTGCTCTACAGTTTCATGTCTGAACTTGGAGGACAAACAGGATTTTGAATCTTGTGACACGGGTGGAGGGTATTCAGGTGAACTGTAGTGGTTTGGTGGTAACTTTTAGTACCACAGTGATTTGAAAATTGTTCATTTTTGTTATAGGTTACACAGAACTTTTTATTGAGGTCACTGAAGTGTCAAGTCAATAACAATGTATTGTGTTGTTTATATCCTAAAGGTAGGCCTAATGTTCACACCACAAGGTTTGGAAGACATTTCCCGTAACTGCAGATAAATGTACCTAGAAAAATCAAAAACACTTGTAGACCATTTTAGTCCTCCCTCTTTCCCCTCTCTTTCCGCCTCGCCCCCCTCTCGATGGTCAAGTTAACCTCATAAATCAGGCAGCGTGAAACAGCGCGGCTAAGGAGCTCGACTGGTAACCAGAACGCTGCAGTTTCAGATCCCAGGAGGGTCACTCTCATTGTGCCTTTGAGTGAAATAATTAACCTGAATGGCTCCGGGTAAATGCGTGCAGCTGCAACAATGGGTATGCAGAAAGGGAACGGCGTGAGTCCAAGTTGTCCTGGGTAACGGTGCCTGTGAAGCAAACCTCTGCAGAGACGCACAAAAACCTGACGTAGAATCTGCAAGCGCCAGGGAATGCATGAAGGACAGCACAGGGGAGTTCAGGTGGGTGGCACGAGGTGCACAGATGTTTGAGCAGTCCAGAGCCCAGTCGGACAAAGCGTCTAAGGACTGTTTCCCGCATTGTCTGGACGCAGGCAGCATTTGGGGGGCCCAGCATTCAAACCCTTGCCCTTGTGTCCGTGTTCCCTACCTGCGACCCCACTAATTCAGTCATCAGTTCACAAACGCCACACTGAGCGCAGCCCTGATTTGCAGGAGGGTGGTTTTCTTAAATGTTGGGCTGGAAGGGGATCGGACGGCCCCTCGCACCCTCCCTCGCATAGCTCCTTCCCTCCCTGCCCCCCAAATCGAAGCACGACCTGCCCTGGAGCTGCAGATGAAAACCTGTCACACGCGGAAAGGGCACCTTGTGCGTCTGAGGCACCTTTGTTTTACTTGTGTGCAGGCCTGACCTCGCATTCTGGGTCCTGGTTTGTAATTAGCAGGTGGGGAAAAGAGGGTCCGTCCTGTTATCACTGTTCCACCCCCCCACATCTTGGGCGGGTCAGTGGTGTGTTTTGGGGGTCATGATTCATTTCCTGTGCTTTACTGTCCCTCTACTGCCTATTTACCCCCACCCCAGCCCACCCCCAGCCCTCATCTCAATTAAGTGTCTGAGTTGGTCAGGGTCTGGAAAAAGAAAAAAAACACTGAAGCAAAGCTCTCACACTTTCCTCCTCACTTCATTCTAGAAGGCCGTTGCTATTTCCCTGATTTTGGCCTTCCTGTGGATTTTGGGTAAAGCACTTTCTGTATGCTTCTTTGCAATACGCACATTCCAGCAGCAGTATGGCCTCATGCTAGCATACAAGGGAGCGCTCCACTGGTCAGGCGCAGTGCACACTACCAGTAAGCCAGCGCGGCTAAACTTACATAAAACTTGATATTCTTAACATCCATTGATGAAGGAAAGTGACAAATATACAAATCGTTTTTTTATGAATAATTTCAATGAAGAGTTAATCTGGGACGTTTTGGAATTTTTCAGCATGTGATTTAAACTCACTCAAGGGGAAATTAACTCTGAAGTCAACTTCACAATATTTTTGTCGACTGAAATTTCTTTACTATGAAATGACTTGTTTACTATAAAATGAGTAAGTTGATACTATTTTGAGGCGTTTTCTGTTTGTAAACTGATAATTAAAGAGGGCATAGTTACCTTGTCCATCTTAAACAGCTGTTCGCTCCACTTGGCTAAATGTTTAAACAAAAGACAAATTATTGTTATTGTTGTTTGGTTATTACTGAGTTTCTGATGTTGTTGAAGGGCGTATTAATTCCGTAAAACACTTATATAATAATTACGTTTTTCAAGTGTAATTCCCGTGTATTCGACTAAAAACAATTAAACTAAAAATGTGGCTAAAGAAATCAGCCAGTGGCGTAACAGTAAAAAATGAGGACCGTCTATCGTTTCCGACAAAATGACGTATCGGTGATAGCATTATATCGGATCTGAGGTAGGTGTGTTTCCCTTATTTGCAGGCATTCTGGTTGTCTTCTGAAATTAGGTTCTATCTTTGCAGTATTTTAAACGTATTTAAACGCCTGACACGTCGGAATTTAAAGAAGTAAACACGGGGTAAATATTACCACCGTGAAATGTTATTGCAATTCCTTCGCTGAATTTGAAGATATTTTAACTGAATAACCTAGAAGTTCTCGAATGAGGAGTTAAGTGAACCCATTCGATTTAAATCGTACTATTCCCAAAACTGAACGTAAAAGAGAGTTTCTCGCTATTTCTCGTGGCACAGTATTTCATTTTAATAGGAATAAATGATGCAACCAAATCCCATGTATTTTAGTGTAAACGTTGCAGCGTATTTTACAAAACAATACCAATAATACATCATTGACTATATATATACATGTTGTGTGTGTGTGTGTGTGTGTGTGTGTGTGTCTGTGTCTGTGTCTGTGTGCATGTGTGTGTGTGGATATGTGTGTGTGTATACATACAAATACATGTAACGACCGAATTTTTTTTAATGTTCACTAAGTCCTGTTAAGTTCCTGGTAATTTTGTATTATTATTAGATACTGACATATCTAATAATAGAATCTTGACATTTTACGTGGTTTATCTTTCATTTCATAGACTATAATTTGCAGGTAATAAAATCGATAGAAAGTATGATCGTTAATTTGTGTGGGCTGTATTTCAATATTTCTTTTTTTTTTTTTACTTGTGCACCTGTGAAGGCCTTTCACGACTCGTCATATTACTATATTGAACCGACTTACGCCCCGAAATTGTATACATTTTTGAACCTCTTTCATATTATCGCTTTCGTTTTTGTTGTGTTCTTTAATATTATATTTTCCAAATAAATTTGTAAAGACAGGTCTGTACAGCCCAGCTCCACTTCCAATCATTGGTATATTTGCATTGGAACACATAAATGTGTATTGATAACCGATTGACTGGTTATTTTAGACATGAATTCTGAATTACATTTATGCCATACTAACAACTGAATTAAATAGCTAATCAATCCATAAAGCAACAGTTTAATGCTGGCGTCCCATATTTCACGTGATTCCACTAATTGTGGAATTAGTTGTACACGCTCATGTCTTTATGTTTGAACTGTTCTCCTGGACTTTTGTTTCTTCCAAATGTATAAACCTCGTCTCAGGCTTAACAGATTTACAGCAGAACTGTATCGACCCCAGTAACCAGCCACTTTATTTTGTTGTGGCTAATTTTGGGTATTCTTTCTGACTGTGTAGCCTTGACTCCCTAAAGCACATAACAGGTTATATTTATGTATTTATTTGACTAGATTCTCCTTGGGGAAATGCATATAGCACCAAACAGCATCGTGCACAATTGCCACTGAATTTGCACAAACAATAATTTTATGTAGGCCTAACAAAACTCGCAAGTTATGTATAATCTTGCCATTCACTCAGGATTTCGTGATTATGTAAGTGATTTCATTTTTGGTAATCTAAACAATTTAAATAAAACATATCTATGTATAAACAAACTGCTTCGTCCATGTAACGTTCACCTCCGGGTGCCGGGTATGATCATGGTATCCTGGGACCTCAGCAATTTGACACTGACAGTAAGTGTGATATGATTTATGTCCCTATAGCGCCTGTTGTGTTATTACAACACGGTTGGTCAGTCTCTCTTTCTTTCTCTCCGTCTCTGTCTTCCTCAAAGCGCCCCGCCCCCCGCGCGCCTGACTCTTCACACATTAATTTTAATGTATTTGAGATGAATAGAATTATTCCCTCTGAGCATTGCGCCATTTATCTGGAGATGACAAACCTGGGCAAACCGCTTACACGGAGTACTTCTCCCCGTTGGATCAACAAAAGGATTTTGCCCCTCTCTTCTTCTGAAGCTGAACCAGCAGGACAAAGAATAGCATAGATTGGATAATATACCTTTAAACTGCAGTATGATTTCATAACGATTTACCAAAAGTATAAAAAAATCCATACCTTTTGCTGCAGTAGAAAAGCGATGAACTCTGTTCCGTATACAACCAAACATTTTACAGTTTACAAAATAGTGTGATGAAGGGCCAGATTAAATATATACAGTTTTGAAACCATAAAATATGACCGAATTCATTTTCTTTATATAGGCGAGTGTCACAGAATTACGCAGTATTTGTGTCGAAAAAAATAACACTTGCGTAAATCCATTACTGATAGTTAAGAATAACAAGCATTAGATTAAATAACGTATGAAATTTGCGTCCTGATATTAGAATCAATACCTTTTCGGAACTGAATGTGTATTACCATTGTTTAACATTGACTGTGTTATTTGGCTCCGTGTAACACGGCACTCTGACACATGATTAAAATGTAACGTTTGTTCTTCACTTTTTGCCAAAGTATTTTTCCAATGGCAAGTTCCACACATTTGATAATGTCTTGCGTGTTCCACAACATTCCACAACCACTACTCTCATCATAGCACTGAATGTTTCAAAAAGTAACCCTTGCTTCCAGTCATGACTCATAGTTGAGGTCAAAGTTAAGTACAAAGTTAAGCACATTGCCCCTCCTTCCTTCACAGTGGGTTTTTATATCCAAGGGGAGTCACCGTGGATGACTCCATGTTTCTAAATGATACCTCTGATGTCCAGAGATGACCACAAGGCACAAGAACATGCTGGGAAGCTGCTCTTGAACATGTGCAGTATCAAAGATGCACTTTGCAGAGAGGCAAACAAACTTTGGATTTATTGTTGAGGAACCCTCCTCAACAAATTTGGACTGAAGCAGACCCACATACAGCCACATTCTGCAATAGTGACAGGCTGTGGGTCGATGCTAATCTTTTTATTAATTCTTTTCTGAGCAGACGTCCAGGGATGCTTACATTGTTCACCTATTGCCGAGTTGGGAAGATTAATAAATTAAACCTTGTCAGGTTAACTTTGTTTGAGGGTACAGAACTATCAGACTTCAGTATGTAAACCCACAGCATGGCTCAAGTAACCTTGCAACAGCCTTTGGAAGTCAGGAGTTTCACAAGCAACTCCAGAACTAAACACAGCAAAGACCATATGTTGACTTTGGGGAACTGGGTAATGACTAGTTTTGTGAAGGCTTCCGTTCACTGTTTACACCATCAGAACAGCGTGGTTGCCTGCATCCTAAACTTAACTTTCAGCGTAGGTTCTCTGTACACATGCCACTTGTGTTTTGACAGCGAGTATCAAACTGTTGAAACAGCAAAAATTGAAATAAAGAGACAAATGTTCTAGGGCCAAGGCCAAACAGCATTCCCTCAGGCGTCCAGAGCATGGCAACCATTCAGAACATCACATCAGCGTTAAATATGAGGTTATTTTTTGGTGTGGCCAATTTCCTTCACCTTCACATGGGTTTCATCTCATTTTCCACCTTCTTCAAATCGCGTGAGGAGAGAATTTAGACACCCCTACGGAGCACAACTTCCACCTGTTTCACCATCTGGATCCACAACCCCTTTCTTCAGACTTAAGTCTCAGTCAACCCTGACTCATAACCACCTTCCAAGCACCGTGCTGCTGGACGCACAGTTACATGTACGTGTCTGATTGATGGATGATCCAAGAAGGCAAGAGGTGACCTTGAGCCCTACACAGCTGCAAGAGGAGTCTGTAGGAATCATGGTACTTCCTGTTTCCAGGCTGCCGGTCATCTGGGGGACCAATGGCATGGCCTGGTAGAGTAACAAGACAAACAGAAGCAGAACGGCGACTGACTGATACACCACCATGATCCATCTTGGTACCCCTCAGATCCTGTATCCTCCTCCTATGGTCCTGTGTGAGTTACCATAAAATGGTGGTGGAGTGAATGCTACTGGTGTTGCTGTTGGGAGACATTCCGTTTAGGGCACCAGAGCAAATCTATATTGATTGAGGGGCAGGAAGACTGACCACGCCTCTTTCACAGCAACTGCATTGCATGAGCTAACAGCACATTACAGTGCTGCAATCCCTTTGTGTTTCAACAAAATTGTTCAAAAGGAAGAGCAAAAATAATTCTTGTTAAAAGTAATAATAGCTACTAGTAATAATAATTAGACACCCTTATGATCAGCTAACAATTTAAATCTATTAGTGTTTGTCACTACATGTGTTTAGCTGCATGGCATGCCTTAAGCAAAGGTTTAAAGAGCAGTGTTAATGTGGAAACACTAAAACACTAGGGACCCAGTCAGGCAGGGACTAACCACCACATCCCTGTTTAATTCCTCTGAATGACATCCTTAATTGCATGCCATTTATTTTCTTTATGTTTGGGCGCAAGGCATGCACAATCTCATTGTATTTAAGACTGAAAAGAAATGACAATCTTCCTTAACTGAAAGTATAAACAGGTAAATGTACATGTCATGTATTGGCAGTTTTATTTTTAGTGTGTGTTTTTGGCTATAAACCCTTACATTTGATTTGTACACAAACTTTGCTGTTAGTATTTGTAATGTAATGTAGTATTTGTCAATCAAAACCAAATTACTTCAGTTCTGTTGGCATATGAATTGTCGTTTTTGTGCACTGCACATAACTTAGTTCTGCAAAAAGGAATTTCATGGCGTTTTTCCATTTCAAGAATAGAACTGTTACAACCTACTTCAGGTGACGAGTGCATTCCTGCAGTTACTGCCCTGTCATTTTTCTTACTACAGAGTTGTCTAAAATCAAACGTTACACTGATCTATACACATTCTGTTTCATAAAGACATGGGACTCACCATTCTGTGTTTTTTTTGTACTGACAGGCCCATCAATTCACTTCAAATGAATTTCATGCGAGAAACGTGTACACGTTTTATTCTACGCCTGTGTCTAAAATACGAATATTCATAATGACTAGGCAGGACACTGCAAGGCTGTTATGGCAGTGCAAGAATTAACTTGATAATCTGTCTTCGTACAATTTACCTCAATGTGTGATATATTGCACAAATGTCTGTGTTAATATATTCTGTAACAATGACACTCGAGCATTTATTGTCATTTACAGATCAAAAATTGTGCGAAATGTCAAGGGATAGACTATCTGATTCTTCATATTGTGTCCAACTTGTAACGTTCCATGTTAAGTGTTACTTTCCATTTGAATTAACCAGACTCTCTTTATAAAGAACTAATCGTTTGTGACATTTGAGTACACAGTACGCATTTTAGTACACAGTGTCTGAATATTCAAGTATTTATTTGAAATAAATGTAAGGCGGTTCCATAAAATCCTACGAGCTATTGATGAAGCACTCCGCACCACCTGCATGTACGGAAATGTATGTATGGAAGTTAATTATTACTATTATTATTATTAATGATGATGATGATGATGATGATGATGATAATAATAATAATAATAATAATAATAATAATAATAATAATAATAATAATAATAATAAACATTCACCACATACTGGTTGGCTTTCTGAAAAGTATTTTATTAACGCGCTTGTGTCCGTAGGCTATAATCTATTTCACCTGTCATCTTTTAATTTCATTCGACAAGCTGGGAACAGAAAGCAGCCCGTCGCTTCTGCTCCGGTTCACCGCTTGGGATATCGGTTCTCTTTTCAGCAAAACAGAATAAAAATAGTCGCGCTAGCTATTATGTTGTTTTAAGCATACTATTTAGTGTAGTGCCTTTTTTCACCCAGTGCGCAGACACAGCTGTTCGTGCCGCTGCTCGTAGCTCGTGGCGTCCAAGATGCGGATAGATAATTTGGGTTTCCCCGGCCCCTGGTTAACACCGATCATCCGGTCGCGTACGTCCACCCCCGTCCACAACGTGCACTTGTGCTTGGTTGTTTACCAATCAACGGCTTGTTTGAGCAGACAGGAAATTACGTAGCTACTGACAGTCAATTTAAAAATGCGTCGTGGTAGTAGCAGACATTAATGTTGATGTGGATGTCTTCCACCCTCTTAGCTGAAACTAATTTTATTGATTTTTTTTTTTTGGTCGTAAACGTGATACGCATACCATTAGCCAGCTGACTCGTACTTGCAGTCCCGCCCCGTTTAAACTGTCCAAATGTAAGGTAACCATTTTTTCTTTTTCTTTTTACTCCCCCCACCAGAACGTTTTTTGTTTTCTTTCTGAGGCAGTGTAGTCCAAAACAGAGCATCAGACTCATGGTCATGTGCTACATCCTATCAGAACGCCGCTGAAATTGAGTCTTGAGTGGGGTAGCTGAAACACCGGCTCGTAACCCACTTCTCCCGTGACTCGGGAAAGTTTCCATTCGGGATGTGTTGTGCTGAATTGTAACTGCTTGGTTACGCCGCCTTTCAATTGCTTTATACGTGGCTAAGCAGCGAAGCACCTCCCCGCGCGCCTTACTGACAGACCTGGAATTCATTGCCCCTGCACATGTACAATATGCATTTTTGGTTGAACGCGGTCCTATAGTTGAGGAGGGTCCTCCGGCTTCTCCAAGGGGGCCCCCTCCTTTCTCCATCGTCTGTACTCTCTGCTCCTTCTCCAGCGTCGGATTTGCGATCATGCCGAAACACTCGGAGGGGTACTCGGGTCCTTAGTGGGGCATTGTGGCCGGTTTGTGACTGGATGGTGTTGGCAATGAGCTGTTCCTGCTTCCTATTTTGAAATTCTTGCCAACAAAGAAGATTCCGGTATCCGAATCAAGCGGGCGGTGGACAAAAAAAAGAAAAAGACAATATTAATTAAATGTTTGATCAGGCCACGAGTATGGGCGATGGGGTCGCCGAGGACAGAAACCACCACTGTGGATCCAACTCGCTCTGTCGTGATCGGGCGGGAGACAAGTGCCGCACCGAACTAAGAAGTCGGTCTCCCGCGCAGAACACCACCGACACCCCGGGGACATCCGCATCTACGCCGACCTCTTCCAGCGAGGACGGGCATGACAAACTTTTAGGAGTGGACCCAGACTACTGCAGGAGAATTTTAGTACGGGGTGAGTAAGGTGGCTCTTATCGAAACATTCACGAGCACACTGAACATAGCCTTGCAATGTCGTATGGTGAGATATAAGGAAATTATACTGCTTGCACTACAAAAATTTCCAAACAACTTACTACAACTAAAAATGTAACAACAGCCACAATAAATATAATAGCCTATTTAGGGGATATAATTATTCTGTTAACACATACATTTAGCCTATGTTAAAGGCTAGTTTGACCGTTCTTTTAAAAAATAGCATTTTATAGAATTATCAAATATGTGTATTCATGCGATGAGTACAGATTACACATTTAAGTGTATAGCAGTACACAATAGTAATAGGTACTGCTGAAGGATTCCCAGTATAAAGCATTGAGGCTAATTTATTTTTGTATGTTCTTTTATTATTAAAGAAAAAGTCTCACTAAACATCTTTTAACACAGTAGAGTTTGTTATTATGTCCATAATAATTTGCTGTAAATGCATACCTGGAGAGGTCAGGAAAGACTAAGTTGTGGCACACGCTGGATTGTATCAGGAGCCGCATGTTGTTGATTTTTTTTTTTTTTTTTTTTGTTAGGATGGATACTTCAGGAGAAGTCGCATACCTTAGGCAAATATTTGCCTGTAGTTTCATCTTAAATAAATTAATGCAGTGTCACAGATTTTTGTTAATGTATCATATTTTTGATAAATATTTTTTGTTAAAAATTGTAAATGCATGTGAATTCCATTTTAATGCAACAGCAATATGGTTTCGGAAACCTCACATTAAATGTATGAATGTTCAACATAATGTATCTTAAGTTGCACCTAGTGTAAAAAAAAAAAAAAAAAAAGCGACTCACAAATTATATTGTATATGATATACTAATGATATAGATTGGAAAATTTGCTGTACATTACGCTATAACGTGATGAATGTTTTTTTATTATTGTTTATTATTATGTAATGGCTGTATATGTATTGGAGAATGTTTATGATTATTATTTATATTGATAACATACATACATATATACACACATACATATATACATACAATTTGATTTGTTTTTTATTTTTATTATTTATTATTTTTTGAAAGAGAAGTATAAGGTTTGTTAGAGTTCCAAAGACCGTAGTTTATATACCCTAACATCTTGGTGCAAGTTGAATTTAATGTATTTTTTTAAAGGCCTCATTTAGAAATGTCTCAATGATTCTCGCGGTGACAAAGTTGATTAGTATCTCATCCTGACAATTTAGCCAGCAAATATGCTATTTGTTAAGTATTTATAAAATGATGTGTGTTTTTATAACCTAGTATATGCGTACAGGTGATATTTGTGGATTTTGACTTGGGTATTTTACCTCCAATGTTGTTGACAACAGATAAGGTAACACATAAAGATGTGGTATCAATAAATGGGGATCCGGGGTCCACTAATAGCTGTGAAAACGGTGGACAGTGCAGCTCCATAGCGATAGTCCTACCCCTTAAAGGCCGAATTAAACCCGTCCGTTTATAACTTGAATTCATAGCTGGCGGGAGTCTTATTTCTGAGGTTATGACACTCAGCCCTTGTCTGGTATCTAATATAATTTAATAACTTGTTAGCAATTTATCAAACAAGCTTGACTACTGATGAAACCGTGTATTTGTATTTTATTTAAATCCTCCATAGAACACAAATAGCTGCGTTACTGTATATTTCTTTATACCATTAACCTTTAGCATGTTGATTAGAATTGTTAAAATGGCATTTTAACTATTCAAATAAAAAAGATTTATAGGCTAATTTTGTCTGAACTGTATGACTATTCACTATTTGGTGTCTGATGCTTATCACGGTATTCACTGGTCGTGCAGTACATAGGTCTGAATTCTGTTTTGACATTAAATTAAAGATGGCTCTTTAACAACTGCTATTTATGTCGCCTTATCGATGAGGAAGGTTATCGTGTTTCCAGTGTTTCCCTTGTGCTCCTGCCCGAACCGGCGCTTGCAGTCATATAACATTACATTTGCTACCCCACATTTTCGCAGCTCTCGTCGACACACTGAGCTCCGTAATAGCCTACATAATTTGGTATACCGACAGTGGAGGGTGGGGACAGACAGCCCAGCAATGGTAGCAATTATGGGACGAGCCTGCAGACCGACGGTGATTGGATGTACCGAGGGGGATATGAACGGTTTTGGCAGAGTTGCCCGGGACACGGAGCTAAGCCCCGCAATCCTCGGTGTCACTATTTGTTTTTAAAGCTGAGGATTGAATGCGCTGGATACCTCGTGAGAATCTGGGGTCATGGAAAGGTCAGCAAGTCTGTCTAGTGGTCCGTTTGATTCTGATATGAAGCACTGCACACGAGGTGTTGATTGTATTCCATGCCTAAATTTAAATAAATACATGGCTAAATAATTGCAATATTCAAAAGGCGTTATTCGTTGTATGAATTAGATTGTAAATGTTAAGAAAACTTGGCTGTTGATGTTCGTCGGCTTTGGCAAGACAATGAGACACATCTTACATGTGTACAAGTGGCAAAATTGTCCTCTAATTCTAAACGCCAATCAACTCGACACAATTGAGCAGCAAGGCAGATGTTTAATAATGTGATGGTATGGGACTGTAGAATATTACATGATCTACAATTATAACTGTCATAGTTTTAATGGTAGAAGCAGAAATTCGGTAATTGTGACAACTGTGAAATTACACATGCATTTTGAATTGCTGAAATCATTACTAGGATTAAATACAATGTTACCTGTAGGCTACAATTTCCTGTAATCAGCTGTGTTTGTCCATTGTACAATAAGTTATAGAATTTGCATGGTATGAATAATTTTATTAAATGTCGCCTTTATCCAGAGCGGGGTGTACGATGTGTCATTTTAAACCCACTGGATATTTATCATACCAGTTCAGATGAAATACATTGCGTAGGTTACAATGGCGTTTTTTTTCCACCAGATATTCGAACCATCTGGTTACAACACCATCTCCCCTTCCATCTTACCACGGTTTGCGTTTAGGAGAATACGCGATCTATTTTTGAAGGTGAAAAGTTCACTTCTGTACAGGGACCCAACCTTTATTTCAAATTTGTATGTTTAGATATAGATTATTTTGTTTTTGTTTGCTTGTTTTTGTTTTTTGGCCGAACGGGTGTATGTGTTTATTTGCACGGTGTAATGGTATAGTATCGCGCGTTACCGACCTTTCCAGACCGAGATACGAATGACCTGTAAGTGTCCATACATGCAAAACAAATTTGATATTGTGAAACGCCTATGATGTGCACCAGCTCCAGGCCTCGGCGTCCATGAGAGAAATGGCAAGGCCGTGCCCGCCAAATGTTTTTTTTTATATAAAGAAAACAACAAATAATGGAATTCCTTTTATTATAATACTTAAATTGATATGTTAGAGCACCCTCACACACATACGCCACATCACAAGAATAGTAAGACCTGCTGTTGGGTAGGCGCAGACTACTTTTTACTTTTATTTATCATTTCTTCCCCCATAAATTATTCGTGACTATTCCCGAATATTCGTGACTTAAGGGTAGCCTATTTATTATGTCAAATTGTTTGAAAAATTAATGGCACTGGCTGAAGCAATGTAAGCGCAATTCAATGTGCGAGCACACACTTACACATGGACCCTCATAAAATGTGGCGTTTACCTCAATGATTTGTGGGATATGTATTTCTTTTTTAACACGTTTTGCCACAATGGGCCGACAATTTGACCTGCAGCCCAGAGAAATGAGCATCGTGACACCACTCCTAAAAAGCATTTGATACAGCGTTAGTAATAATATGAAGTTTTAATACATTGTAGCCCGCGATTCAAACTGCGCCAGCAAAGCGGTTAGATTGTCTTTAGTGAATGTTTTACTGTTACCTTTTGTTTATGTAGCCTGTGCCATGTTTGTACAACAGTGTTTCAGCTTTATTGAGCAAGTTGTGGGGGTTGGTAAGCGCAGACGGTTGCCCTTGCATCTGATAGATTCGCCCGATTTCTGTTTCATAAGAGAGCAAGCTACAACACACACACACTGGCACGCGCGCGCGTGCACACACACACACACGGCTCTGGGAAAGGAACAGTGTGCTGCTTATTACAGTTTAGTCTTTGTTTTATTTTGTTTTGTTTTTTGATTTGTTTTTTTTTTTAACATGTTGGTCTTTTTTCGTTTTTAATTCGTTCGGTAGCTATTAGAAATGCTAATCACACCCCGTTTACACTTGTCTGATTGTTCAGTCTGACGTCATAGACATTTTTGGAAAGGAGCGTATATCTGTATAGGCTACATGTCTGTCCAATAACGAGCTGAGTTCTGAACACTTTTTATTTAAATGTTACTGATTAAATATATATATATATATATATATATATATATATATATATATATATATATATATATATATATATATATATATATATATATAATTAAGGAACTCAAAAGGAAGAGGCTTCGTTTGATTGATATAACACCTGTCTGAACGACAGATATCCTACATTACATCCAGAATGTCCCCATTTCTAAATCGCCATAAGGCCTCCATGTTTTTGCTGATGCGTAGTTTGAAACATGGACCATTGGTCATCCATTAGCCATTATAATTTTCAGATGACGCAGCGGTAAATAATATATCCACGCAAAACTATATTTTAAAAAAATTCTTCTTCTTCTTCTTCTTCTTCTTCTTCTCATTATTATTATTATTATTATTAGTTAGTAGTAGTAGTAGTAGTAGTAGTAGTAGTAGTAGTAGTCGTTGTTGCTTTAATTGCTATTGAATTTTTCATGCATTGACAGTGCTGTATAATGTGGTTACTGGGATGTTTCAACAGCTTTTTAATGCATTGTTTGCAGACGCCAAGGGGACTATCCGGGAGATCGTCCTGCCAAAGGGTCTTGACCTGGACCGGCCCAAACGCACGCGCACCTCTTTCACCGCGGAGCAGCTGTACCGGCTCGAGCTTGAGTTCCAGCGCTGTCAGTACGTGGTCGGGCGCGAGCGCACCGAGCTGGCGAGGCAGCTCAACCTCTCCGAGACGCAGGTTGGTGAACGGTAACATTCCTCGATTGGCTCTTGAAACGTTGTGAAATTAAAGAAAAATATACACGTATAATTTGCCTGAAACGGGTAGTACTGAATGTTTGGATATAAAGAGATGAGTGCAACAAACATGATGCAGTGTGTGTGATTCATTCAGCGATTTTGGATTTTTGGATCTTATTATTATTAAGTATTTTTACTCATTTCAAATACTCAACAAAATATAAAATAAGTATACACGACAGTCACTTTGTTATCTCATACTTTAGCCTCCCCATTATTGTGGTGTCGAAGTTCTGGGGGGGTAATGGTAAATAAATCTGTATATAAAAAGCAGGTGATTTATGCACTTGTGTGTGCTCCATGCAGGCTCACCATCCATGCATCATTTCAAAAAATTTAAAACAATGATCAAAAGTTATTTTGCATTACATTACAAGGTTAATTAACCTTTAAATATCAACTCAACCAGTTCAGTTTTGTTACAAATTCAAATCTGATGGTGGGGAAAAAAAAAAACGAGCCTTTCTTTTCCTGACGTGTAGATCCACTGCCACAATGCCTTCTGAATTGTTGAGCTAACCTAAAACTTCCTCTGAGTAACATTGGAGGCGTCATGCTTCATCAAGCTCCTCACTTTGTTTTGCTCTCTGGGCGTTTGCCCCCTTACTACTACTTCTGTTGCCACTTTGTAGCAGCCCATCTGAAATCAAAGCACTCAGTGGAAGGCTCAGGCTCTCTAGCAATCATCAGTTTCAGTCTCACTCCAGTCCGCTGTGCTCTTCCTTTTCAACGTAGCGTTGGAGCGCCATTGAAGTGTCCACTGGATGTTTTGTCCCGTCAACTAGTAAGCTTCCTGGCCATATAGACTGCGGGTTGACACTCGCACGCATATCACTGTTATCGCTGTGGTTGTAGCGTTCCTTAGTTTGACTGGAATGTTTCCTTTCACCTGTGCCCCCGCGGTGGTTTGACTGGCAGCTCTGTGTGCATACACCTACTCACACTGCCCTTCGGCTGGGTGTACTGCTCTCAGGGAAGGAGTTCCGGCATTGTTTAATGCCAGGCGTTTTCCTGTTTAATTAACATTGCAATTTTTTTTTGTTTTGTGTAAAAAGTACACTTCCTGTATGATATGTTACTGGCGTGTGCTTTCATTGCTGTTTGTTTTCTGAATGCTTTTTGGCTTGATCCTAATAGGGTGATATTGGTGCTTTGGAGTTATTTATTACTAAGAGAAATGGTCTGGCATCATTATATTTACATTACTTTTAAGTTTCAACATGCATAGTGCACTGCATTGATCACCCAGTGTCAACAGTTACTGTAATTTTAACAGTTTAGATCAGAACTCGGCTTTAAAATAAGATGGAACAAAATGCTGTGTTAATGTGTTGGAGAAGGGGGAATGATTTCACAGGCGCACAGTCCAGCACTGAAACAGAAGCTCAGTCTGTGCATGAGGTGACAGCATATCGAAATTGTAAAAAGGAAAAAAATACTAGCTACATTATCGGTTATTCGTTATGGAAGTGCTGTATTTGTATTTTCGTTTGCCATTGTCAGCATCGCATTTTTAAAAAATGTGTTTATGGAAAATTGTTATAAAAGGGCAAATGGTGTAGGATGATCTAAACTGTATTGACTCTCACAAAATACTCATAAGTACTCTGAACACAACAACCCATGTATACCCATAGACAGGTAACTTAAAGCCATGAACACTGTCCAAATAAATGTATACTGTTTTATTCTAGTATTCCCAATATTCTTAGCTAAGTCATAGCTGATGAAAATGGCATAGAATGCATTCTTAAATAAACAAAGTACTTAAGTACCCACCTCCCCTCCTCCTTTAATTAATAGACACACTGAATGAAGAAGGTCATCCAAGATGTTAGTCATGTTTCTTGCAGAGTAGATTATTTCATGAAAAAAAAAACATAATTGCTCCACACACAAACACACACACACACAAAAGGAAGAATTGAGATTAGAACTGTAATTGCCCCTGGTGTAAACAGAATGACAGTAGACAGGGTGAAATGAGCACAGTCTGTTCTCTGCTTTCTTTATTTTAGCAGTGTGGGGGTGATGTATTCAGAAGGCATGGAGTTTCAGAGTTGGCTCAGCCTCAACTCAATCAACTCTAAGCAAAGAATTCTGCTAACGCATGCAGTTGGCACAATACAGAGATAAATATTGCTTTGTGTGTATCTGGTGTATTTTGAATTGAGGCAACACATATTCTGTGGATGTGTCTATGCTGGCATGTACGTGTACAAACCAAACATTGCAGATACATTTTAGTCTATTCTTTTCAGTGATTTAGCATGCATAGTTTGTTAGAATCTGTAATTGATACATTATGTAATTTGGTTAACCAACATGTTGATATTATTGGTTATCTATACATAATGCCTTGCAAAATATATTTGTGTTTATATATATATATATATATATATATATATATATAATCAAATAAAGTTAAAAGGTGATCACAGTTACGGTTCTTCTTTCTGACACTATGGGCTTGAGTCCCCCTAGGCACTTTAAAGCATTTATATTATGGAAGATGCAGTGAATGTGGCAAAATACCAAGGCATTTTGAACTTGATGCTGAATGGCTAGAGGCTTTATGGATAAATGCTTACCTCCCAGACGAATGATTGACATAGCATTCAACAGGGTCATAAGTGTTTGCACATCGTAGCAAAGGTCTGTCCATCTTCAACCAAAAATGTCAATGTCTTGAATGTCATAGACATATTGAGAGTTTGATTGATGTTTATCCTCCCAGACAGAAATAGGAAATAACAGCAGAGCCATGTTTTGAAGAGTAGATAAAATATGACATGAACAATGATGTGAAGACATTACAAAAATTAAGTGGCCTGAGACTATTCCTGTTATGTTTTGATGTGTACATTCTGTTCTAAATATTATGGAATGCATTGATTTCTTCCTAACGATATGTACATTTTATGCGTTTAAAATAATTGCCTTGGACAAACTTGCTTACAGAGCATAACAGATCTGACTCTGATTTGACATTCATAATAATTTGCTGTTATTATTATTATTATTATTATTATTATTATTACTATTACTGTATGTTCTTAACTAATATTTTTTATAGGCATCAATGAGTGAAGTTTGCTGATTTTGTGTCAGGTTTTTATAAGCTGAGTCAAGTCACATATCTGATATTAGGATTACATAGCTACTTTTTCTGGTTGCTCCAAGTTGAATGTCAATTTAAATCTACATTTTATATTTTGAACAAATGGAAAAAAGTTAAAAAAAGGTGTTTTTAATGTATCTTTGTGGAAAGGATGGAAAATAGAAACGTTTTTACACAAGCAGGAAAAATAACATCAGCAGACAGGTGGAAAAATGTCAAATGCAGTAAAGATCTTCACTTATGACAGTACTCCAAGAGGGCTCTGTAAAATTTGCAGCTAATGTCATATGCTGTGTAGAACCCCCTCAAGCGTTTGTATAGAAACATTTGGAAAGAATCTTCCAAAATGGTTTTCTGTATAAGATTTTAAACTACCGCCCGGTTCGAAACTGTTTCCTTAACAAATCTATACAGAACCTTTACTTACTATTCTCCTGATACTTTTGATTATTTTAAATATCATTATATTTAATGCAATGTACAATAATCAGAATAACTATGAAGAACTATCTGCCATGTAATATGTTAGTATACGGTCAGTTTTAGGCAAGCATTCAATCTGACTAGTGCAGTGCTTTATCAAATGTAGCAAATTTAAACATTAATTACTTTATATAAAATTGTGATTTAGATTTTTTTCTTAATTTTATTGGTTGCTGAAATCAATATTTGTCAGGATCCACAAAAATGGAAAAATTGTTTTAAACACTTAATTACTCAAAGTAAAGTAGAAAGTTCCGTAATGGGTGCATTGAATTCTCCCCCTAACAGCACATACAGGATTACAACAACCCCTTTTTTCTTTTTCTTTTTCTTTGAATCAAGCCATATTATGGAAATAGTCATTATTGAACCTCAGTCTGACACATTCAGTATAACATACATTTTCTGTAAAGAATTTAAATGTAAAGTTTATTTAACTTAATTGTTGAACATTACTGTAGTGCTATAGATACAATAACTTGTGATAATTATACTGTAAATTTGTAGTGGAGGTAAGATGAGTTCTGCATTGGTGAAGATTAAACACTTGAAGTCTGTAGGACAATGTTATACTACTGCTGGAAGCTGTTCGTAGTCTTTGACTCAAATGCAGAATACAAGTCATTCATCTTACACATTCAGGTGTTTCTTCAGTCCAATCAACAAATAAGGATGAGATACTTTGATTATTCTGGATATTCAACCATGAGATTGAATATCCAAATAATCAAGCCATGCTTATCAATAACTTTGATCATTATTTGAATTTTGTTAACAAACAAATGAAAAAAATAGACGATTGGTCTTTGTCATCAGTATTCATGCCCTCAGCTGTTGAAAATTAATTGTTAATTTGGATATTAGTGAATACCCTGCCTGAATGTGTGAGTGAAATCAGATATCTTTGTAGTGAGTCATTATTGACACATATTGCCCTTAAGTTTAATACAGTGTTTGGGCCAGGGGAAAAAAGGTTTTAGTCAGTCAAATATTCAATCTTGGTAGCTATGGAATGTTTGAGTATTGGCTTGCAGTGCATACCTCTGACAGCGACATGTTTTGCCCGGGACTTTGAGTCATGAATTCAAACAAGTGTTGATTTATCATATCCTTACACAACATCCTGCGATTAACTATTCATAACAAAAAAATATGACTTGTTCTGAAGACTTGATTAGCAAAACTAACAGTAGTTAGCTATGTTTGGATAGCTTTGTAAACAATAAACACGGATAAAATGTTCATAAAAAGTTCATCTTGCATGTCATATGCTAGCTGCAGCCAAACAACCATAAAAATGTTGAAAGGGCTATTTAGCAATCCAGCTGTCGGTAGTTGAAAGAAATTCTGTATTTGCTTTAATAGTGAGCCCAGCCAGCAAGCTAATAAATACCTAAAATAAGGTTATGGCAACACTTACTGAATCACCAAAGTTAAAAAAAAAAACAAAAAAAAAAAACGCACACACACTTACTGATCATGTGTGTGGGTGTCCTGTTTACATTAATAACCGGCTATTTGCCTCAGGTAATTTGCCCTATTATTGGTCACACACTCAGGAGTCTCACCACTGAGACATTATTGTGATCGAGGCATGAGGATTCGATTGACCAGATGAGTGTCACAGCCACCCAGGTGATGGTTACAGCAAAACGACTATAAGGAGCATAGGCTGAACCAATCTTTCAGCTTATCAGTTTTTTATGACTGTATGCTTCTTTTCGGTGCTGTCATTATCTTGAGTAACACCAGATGCAACTCAATAAACAAAAATCATCCAATTTTTATTTATATGTATTATTATTATTATTCTTAGACTTGGGACAATAGCACATTGTCCTCATGTACTCGTGATAGCTAAGAGAATCAAAGTGGTTGGACATTCAAAATGTATTTGTGAAAATGTTGAATAATGTCAAGGAACTCCCAATTAAAACACATTAAATACATCCTTTTAGCCGTTAGGTAATGATTTTCACATGACAGGTGTTTTGGACTGGCTGATGCACTGCACATAAAACATCACAAGGAATTTTTTTTTTTTTTCCCCCAAAAACGGATTTATTTTAAAACGGAAACCAGCCTGGCGAGCCACCAACAAAACCAACTGTTCAACAAACAGCTGAGCTTCACCAACAGCACCCACACACCATTAATTAGGGCAGGTTTGGCTCTTTAACCTATGGCATACTACACACACTCACAGATTCCTCACACAGAAAAACTATTAATCATCTTTAAAGAAAGATAATGGAAGGGACGTTATTAGTAAGATGGTGGATGGAAGTTGACACAGAATCGTGTACACACGCATTTACACAAGCATTTAAAAAAAATAGAAACCAATCACCCTGTTAGGTTTAGGTACAATTCACACAGGTGAAGGCTGTATTCTTCACTGGTATTCTTATACAACCTTTTTATAATAGAAACTTCTGTCTTCAAATGGAAAGCAAATCGATAGATATGGTTATTACAAGACCTTCAGATACAAATTATACTTTTTTTTCAGGCCCATGATGTTCAAGTGTAGGGGTCATTATATAAATTAAAAACAAAAAAACCTTGGAACATTTTTCCATTCTCTCACATTTCACACTGGTTTTATCCTCCTTTCAGGCAGAAAAGCAGTGTGTGACTGCACTGCTACAGGTCTTCATGCACACTTCTTAGGCCAGTGATCTCTCGCAGCGGTCTGGGGCTGAGTAATCTGGTCTCGTGCTGCTGAAAGCATGAGCATAGCCAGCTAGCTTGCGTGTTACTGGCTGTAACGCTACATGGCTGCCTTGGGATTTGTATAAAGACAAGTGATGCAGTCCCCAACGTGGTTTAGATGCAAAATAATGATTCTGATTTTACGTGGGCCATGAAGGGAGGATGTTGGCCCCACTAAATGTGAACAAGGTTAGCAATACCCTGGAACCTCTTTTCATTCGGACAATTCCTATAATTACTAAAGATAGCGACATGAATAATGGAGTAAAACTGAGTAAATACTGCTTTTATAACAGCTTCTTGCATAGAACTTCGAATCCTAAATAGAAAAAGACATGAAAAGGTCCACCCTCTGAAATCAACATATTAACAGCATTTAATTAATGCAAAAATAGAAGAGTAAAAAAAGGACTACGCAATTAGCAGTTAAAATGGTGGCGGTGTTTTGCCCACAGGCTTGGTTTGACGAGAGGTATATAAAGTACATACAGTATATAAAAACGAACATCGGTTGATGAAGAATTTCCAGGCATAACTGCCCTCGGTTTTCAAAGGTTTGGCCAAGACGCATCGCAATCGATTGATTGATTTCTTTATTGATTCCCACAGGGGAAATTTGATTGTCACCAACCTTAAAAAAAACCCGACGGACAAAAAAATCACAATAATCACAACAGACTACACCAGCAGTATACTAAGAGCAACGCACCGATTTACGCAGTACTGACCACAATAACCCAGTCCATAGTTGACATAAGTGAATAAATGGCCGTCAAACCACCTCATTACACCCTTAGCATTAGCTTTTACGGTCGTTAATACACTTTCTGGAACAAGGCGAGAGGGATCTGAGGAACTACTTAGCATTCAGGCATTACCAGGCCAATGTGTTGTGTATTTTCCGTTTCTAATGAAATGGGATCTGGCCTTGGTTTGAAGGAGCTGCATGCCGTTAAAATGTGTTAACGCTGAAAGGTGAGATCAGAAGAACAGGCAGGATTTTATAGAGATCAAACCGTAGAATGATGTAAAACTGTGAAAATGAAATGTTTGAAACGAACAAAAATACTAACACGATGTCAAACAGCCGTTTTTATCTGACATATTTTCAACGACCCAACATTAGGCATAGTGGAGACATCCTGAATGTTGGGGTGCAAGCACAACAAACACGTTCAACGCCTCAGAGTAAAATGTTAGCGGTGATTAGCAGGAACAGAGCCAGGTGTAGGTGATTTACACTCATTCTGCGCTTCATCTGGGTATATATTTTTTTAACAAAAAAGACACGTTAGCTAGCTACATTTGCTTACGTAAACGGAAACAAAGTGATGAATTTTGGTATTCATGGCAACAACTGAATCAATAGCCATGCGCAAATATTTATTTTCGATGGAGAGGGCCAGCCGGTAATCTGTTTTAACTGTGCCAGCCAGTTTAATTAAACAGTCTGCGCTGGAAAGAAAGAGTGCACTGTCTATACATTTTAGCAGGCCGGAGAGAAAAAGAAAATGAATTAGCCGTTTTTCCCAAGTTTTTTCATATATAACCTGAAACAGCGGAATTTCGTCATATCATAATTCACAATACCAATGGAGACTTACTACCGGATCATTAATCTTAAATGAATCATTAATGATAAATTTGAGGTCACTATCATTAACCCATATTCAATAAACAACTAGCCCACCACGCATGGGTGCAGGGTCAAGATATTATAACATTTTATTCAGTTGGGATTATTAGTTCAATTTCTTATTAAAAGAACTACGAGTTCACGTTATTCACTGAACTCCGCCTTGTCTGTATTTGCTCCGAATCTGCAACTTTGCTCGCTGTTCATCTATTGCACGTTTACACAAACCACCCGCGTATTTCAGTTATTTTTTTCTTATGTCTTAAGGTTGGTTTTAGCTCAGTGGGATTCGCCAGTTAGAAACTGCTCTCTGTGAAGAATTCTGTTATCACTGTCCTGGTTGGAAGTGTCGTCATAGCCGAACGGTGATCGTCCTGCTCTTGCATAGGAGGGCGTGTCGAAGGGAAAACACTAGGGCTGCGCGGATCCCGCAATGCACACAATACTTCCATGTCATGGTGGTTATGAAGCTAGCTTGTAACACAAACATACAGGTACGATTCCCAGGCGATGTACTGCTGTTTTACCCTTGGGCAAGGCGTTTAGCCTCGATCGCTTCAGTATGTACACTATATGTAGGCCGTCTCGCCCTGGATAAGTGAGCAATTTTGAAATGCATACTTCAACGCAAACGGGTCAGATCCCCCACTGTGCAAATTCAGTGTGAAAGTGGCGAAACCACCCGAAAAGATTTCACTCCAGACAGCGTTAGCCATCTCACCCTGTCTGGTTGCTGGTTGCAATGAGAGGACAGCTTCCAAACGAGTGCACTGTATCGTTCCCCCTTATGCAGAGTGAAATTGTGCAGAGGTCCGACCCCACCTGATGCCAGTCTAGACAGACACTGCAAAAAGAAGGCCAAATCTTTGGCTCTTGCCAGATTGCCTCCTTACAAAGTCCTTCTTCAAGAGCTGCGTGTGCAGGACCTTCAGAGAGAAGAATTAAGTCGTTTGGTGAAAAATTCAAAGTGAAATTATCATGGTAATTTACTGTTGATGTTAATGTGAGGAGAGACTTCACTTGTCCTGCCAAGGGGATTCCAGTACTCAGTGGAGATGGTCGCATTCATTCAATCACATATAAATGCGGCAAGTTGGAGGAGGCTAAAATGTGAATTGTGAACAAACAGGAGTTCTGGATCTCGGATTCTAGACTGTTTACTGTTGGCGCATGTGTTCTTTTAACTTTGTTCTTATTTTTTTCTGATGAATTGAATTCACATTGAATCTGTTGTTTTGTTTCAAAACTTATAGATAATTACAACACATTCATAACAGCATTAAAACTAATGTGAATTGATTAAGCGAAGTGTTAAAACAAACAGGTGTGCACTGGTGCCTCTTCAGAATTGGACTTAATTCAAAGGTGCGCGCGTTTGCTATGGTTCATACGCAGCTTGAATTTTTTTGTCTCGTGTCAGTAAAGTTTGTGTTTTGTTTTTGGAAAAGAAAAAAAAACAGAGTTATATCTCATTTGAATAAAGATCAAGGCAAATATTCATGTTTGTGGTAGACTTGCTTATTTAATGAAGGTGGAAACACTTATTTCCTTGGTTTTAGCCACAAATATAAACATGCAAATGTTTCGGTGTTGTATGGTGGAGAATGTTTTGAGTGTTTTATGAATAATTTAATTTATTCCAACACTTTCTGAGAGAAATTCCTTTTCAGTAAGCAATGCATTTTTATTTAGTGAAAGCGTCTTAAAAGAATGTAGATTGCAAGCGGTCCAATTACGTGTAGCTGTTGCAATTTTTCTTTAACACATTTTATGAAACGTGTTCGTGCTACTCGCAATTCAGAAGTATTTTATTTGCATATTCATTTGAACTCAATGATCTCTGCGAGGTGAACATTCAGAATAACCATGGACATCAGTTTTAAGTGCAGCAAGCAAAGCCCATTCATATTCATCCAGCGTCACCCTCGTTCCCACTAAAGTACTTCTGTCCAATTTGAGTAATGTAGGCTGTTTAGAGTACTGTTCTGTCAGTGAGGAGGAGTTAGGAGCGACGGGGTTCCGTGGGTTTCAGATTTTTGTACAATATAACCGCACGAATAGTTGCTTGTGATGAAAGAGTGCCACGACGGGGGTGTGGACACTTGCTTTTTATTTATTTATATAAAAAGAGTGGTAGTGATGGAACTGATAATTCTAGCAAGAACACTGATAACCCAAATAAAATAAAGCTTATTTAAGATGGGCGCGTGTGTCCATGCATACCCGATAATACAATCAAAACGCTTATGTACGGCATTTCGCAAATTAACTGCTAAAAGCTGGTTTTGAGTGCAGTCGGTGTTTCTGGCCTCGCGCGCTTTCATTCCTCTCTTTTATATAATCAGTGTTTCTTATTCGGCTGGACCGCCTCTTTCCATCTTTGTTTTGTCATAAACGGTGAGGCTAGTGCTGCAGCCTGCGAGTAATAGCCAGGAAATGTAGTTCAATAAAGCCGTGATCATATGCCCGCTGGTCTTTGTTTTATTTACCTTTTTTCCCGAGGGAATTTCTTTGCGACTTCGCTATTACTTTAATTTTCAGTTCACAATACGCAGTGCTACGTCAAGTGTAGTGTATAGCAGTAGGTATGAAAACATGTTAATTACAATTTTCACATTATTTCTTCGCTTAGCAGGTGCCGTTATCCATGACTTACATTTTTAAACGCATTATTAATACTTGGATGTACTGAAGGAATTCGACTTAAGTGCTTTGCTCGAGGATGCAATGGCAGTGCCCCACCCGGAAGTCCAGTTCCTAACCAATTCACCACACCACTACCCACAACATCACCACCACCACCACAACACACGACAAATTGCTCACTGAAATATGTAAAGACTAAAAAGATTGCATTTTGGATTTCAAAGTTTCAGATAGCTTACGAAGTTGCGATAGAGTTTCAATATAGTGTATTAGCTTTCTGCTTTGACCATTTATTTATTTAATCCTACAACAATATAGTTTATTTCAGTTGAATGGTATGTTTTACGTTGTAGCCTAATAAAACGAAATTGTTTGCTATGACCTAAGTCTTGACGATTGTAGGTCCAGTTAGTCGCCCTCTAAATTATAATTTTAAAATAATGTAAGTGGAAGGCAGTGATGATTGTTGAACTATTTTTACTAGTTTAAATTTGAAACAAAAATATAACCTGTAATTATTAAAAATATTTTTAAAAACCTAATACTGTCAAACTTGTTGACTTTTGGTCCGATTTTTTTTAAAGTCGAAAACTTTAAATAACGAATTTATTGCACAGCTATTGCTTGTAGTAATATACTAAATATTGTCTATTCATTTAAGGTTAAAAACCCTTGATGTTGCTACAAAAGCCACGTTATTGTTTAATGAATAATCAGGCGCTTTTCTGGCAATGGCTGCCATCAGGTTGCTTAGTTTTTTATTTAGTACTTATCAGTTCTTCATTTAGGCAATAATCATTTTTATTCCCTGTCTCGACTGTCCAGTCAAGATCGAGGCGTTCGGGGTTGTTAATATGCCGAGTTGTGAGTTGAAACAAAAAGAGCTGACGAGTGGTGATGTTATCATGTTGAGGATCCGCCTCGAGATGTCCACGAACATAAAAAAAACAAGCTGGAAGTAGCGCTCAGGAGAGCCTAATTCCCTCTGTCAGCCGCGCGCAGAAGACCAGCGTGTTACCAGTGCAGCTGCCTGTGACTATGAGGCCATGTACCTCGTGGGCTGTGACATATGGAACTATGCAACCTGCAAAAGGATGCAGAAGACCTGATACCTGCCTCCAGCAGAACGGATCTTCTGATATGCCACCCTTGCACGTGCAGTGCAGCGCAGCGATGCACTTCCTTAAAAAATATGAACATTTCATATCCATATATTGTTAAAAATAAAGAGAAAAAAGGTCCCACTTTTTGTATAACACTGGGGTAAATTCGGCCTAAAATACTTAAAATACGACATAATAATCAATTTGTTCGAATACCACTGCATTATTAGTATAGCTATAAGTTTTTGTTTAGGTATGTCTATGGGTGAACATAGGCGAATTATTTGTTTATTTTATTTTAAGCAAGGACCATTTCTTTGCGTTCAAATCGGCCATAATATAACTTTTGGTTTAATGTGCCAACCCATTCTTCGATCACAAAAATAAAAAATCTCACCCTCTGACCATAGACATTGTGCATGTAACCTATTTAATTTCCATTCCAATAATAACCTATTTTCAAGATTGATTCCAGAAGGTTCCAGAACTTGTTCGAATAGGCATTTCAGTTCACTTCTCACAAATGTTCAGTTTTGTTATAAAGTTGACATACGCATAATGTAAATGAACAAAAGCCTCGCCTATGTTTTGAATACCCATCCTAACGTAATATTGAGAAATACTGTCTAAGGATTTTAAAACGGAAACATTTGCTTTGCGTATTTGAAACAATGTTTTGTTCACGTAGGTAAGTGGGATTGCTTATTCGTAACGAATAAAATAAATCAACAGAAATAAAAGCCCATGTAGTTGTTTGAAAATACCTATTCACAATAGGGAAAATATGGCACTCATTCATTCAGAATACTTATATACCTGCGTATTTTCTCTTCACTTAAAAACATGGTCGAATTATGGAAATATTGGACAGCACTGTTATTTGCGTGAATATATTTGAGTCACTGAGTCACTCTGTCCTTACGTTTGAGCAACGACTTGTAAGAAGTATTGTGTTTTTTCAATTAATTTCAGAATATTGTTCGTTAATTTCAGTGATGGCGGAGTTGATAATAATATCTAGGATCGAAAAAAATTTGCTTAAACCCGGTATTCAATATGTCGTGATGGTGAAAACACTGTAGTGAACAAATTGGACGTACCCTTAAACCAATATCTAATAATAAGAATAACTGACGTGTTGATTTTATATGTGAGGTGTGTTTGTGAGGTAAAGCTGTTATCGTTAGTCGACCACCTCTGCACACAAAGGATAATTTATCTAAAAAAGTATCGATAAATGGTGACTGAAAAGGAGTATAGCATTCCCAGTTTACAGTTAGCATCCTCATTTGAAGTAGCTTAAATAATTCATGCCAAGTTGTTAAGGAGCAGCTCATGAGCATCGTAGCGCTGTGTAATTTTTATTTATTTGTTTGTTTATTTATTTATTCATTTATTTATTTATTGGTCATTTGGTCAGTATTTTACCTTGTCCATTGGGACACAAAAAATCTCCCTCGAGTACCTCACGTGCGACCACCTGTGTGGGACTACACTGGGCAAAGTTTTATATGTTGCGCCATCAGCAAAACTAACCTCGAGTATAATAGTTAATTAGCTAGTAACTATTGCACTTTTATCTGCGATTTCAAGAACAGATTCAATTGCTTTGCTGCGGACTGTGGAAATAGCCTATGTATGTACGTATGAACTAAAGTATTGTTTTACATGCAAGCGAATTTCAGCTCCAACATTTTTGCCTTCCGCATCCTTTTTTCCATGAATCATGTATCGTAAATATGTTTAAATACGGTACCATGGGGCACCTCCAGGGCTTGGCCATGTCACGAGCGGACGGGTGGGGCTCAGTGTTGGGGCTAATGGAATGTACGATTCACACGTTCAGTGCAGTAGTTCCCTCATCTGGAAGGCTATGCGATGGAAGATACAGCATGCTTGTATTGTTATGGACAGCAGTAAGTTTGCGGAGGCGTGGGTGGCGGGGGGGATCTCGTGCAAAGAAGCACGAGATTTTGAGGGTAATCGAACCAGTCAAATGACATGATCCTTTTTGGGCTCAGTAAAGCAGCAACACCTCCGCCGTGCCCGGCCCCCGTCCGCAGCTCGGGGAGCGCCTGCTCCCAGCAGGTGGCTCTACGCTCCAGTGTAAACCGGCGGGAGGAGGCACGCCCTCGGCATGCACGGGATTTTTTAAAGTGGGTGAACCACGAGCGGACCAGGACTGTACAGCAACCTGTGTTTAAACGCTGCTGCGGAAGGTCACCTGTAGACTGAGATAACGCCCAAACCCCTGGCGCTATATGAGTATAGTATACCAAGCAAGGGTGGAGTCACCGAGTTTGGTGTGAGCATTATTTTTCCCGGTATTTTATGCATGTATTACTGTTTACACTCTTCAGTTGCAAACACGTCACTGCATTTAACCTGAAATATTCTCCGTGAAATGTCTGTTTTTCCCAACGACTTGCTCGCCATCAAGTCCAGTGGAGACTGCTTGTTGGGTTGAAGTGAAGCCCTTAGCCAAGTTACCTTTACGTTACGTTTGTACAGCACTGAGTACTGGCCCTGTTTGGAGCTTCCTACAGAAATGACTACAATAACCTGGAGTTCTGATCCACTGCAGACATTTATGTCCATGCCGTTGAACTTTATTTCAATATACAGAATTTGAATATTTAAATACACAGAATAGAGTGGACCATTCAGTCCGTTCCGAGGAACAGAACTCTCAGTTTTCGGATTACTGCATGTTGCACCAATACAAGAACCCGCCTGTGCTAATACAGGAACGGTTTCGTTGTCGTTGGCGGCGAATGCTCTTGATCAAGCCTTCACGAAACATTCGACGACGTCTTTATATGTAATGCTAAGCCACACCTTGAACTATTTGTCGGTTGCTGTTACACATAAAGATTAAAGATTTTTTTTTGCTTAAACTGTCTTCATAAAACAAACTGGATTTTCAAGTTTGGCTTCCCCAAATATAATTCCGTATTTGATTGTTAGTTAGCTAGTCAGGAAGCTAGTTCTGTGATGTCCATTACATAACTGAGTGTTTTGCAGCTACTATGTGTAGTTATCCGCGCTTTATGTTAACAAATGGTAGTTGATTGCCATTATCGTACTCAGAGATACTGACAACCGCTTTCACTGCTTCTAGCGGGTGTAAACTCCAATGGTCTCTCCCGTTTGAAACTAGATTATGTCAACCATAAAAGGTGCAGCCCTTTTTTTATTTAGGCAGTGCCTGAACAAGACCAAGTCCATTAGGTAGGAAGGATCTGAAAATAAGTGATTCAAAAATGGGTGCTAGGTGAATTCTAGGGCATTGTGGGGCTTGAACTGTGACACACCCAGACACCCTCTGTATGAATGAGTTTCAACATCATAATGCTTTCTTTAACACCCAGAGCTAAGGAACCTGTATCTGAGGTTTAAACACTATTGCTTTTCAGTACCACCTGGTATATTCTTACATTGATGGTAGGTGCAGGACTAAAGAATAAATGCAAAAAGAAGGACATGTTGAAGATCCTCAGGAATTGAAAGGTTGTCCTTATTTCTGTGTGGAAATAAAGCCACTTGGGAGCATAAGAGTATAAAAGTATTGTGCAGACCTGATTTTTTTTCCTAGAACCTGCAGAAACTAATCAAAAGATGCTTTTACTCAGAGGAGCAGGTTGGCTTGTTTTGTCTTAGTATCTGTCAGCTCTGAGAACAATCTGTTACCTGATAACAGTTAGAGAGAGAGAGAGTCAAGGTCACGGTCACAGGGTTCTGCTATGTGAAAGGGGTGCTGATGATTTTGCATCATTGATGATGACTGTTATTTTAATGAGAATGAATGTGTGTTCTTTTAAGTATCTGAAGTAGGTGATGGTGTGAACATTAAACACCAGTACGCATTCCTGACTGCATAGGACACATTATTTTCAAGAGGCAGGGGTGAGGAGTTATGGGGAAAAGGTTGTCTTCTCCCTTTAAAACCTTCCGTGGTTTTTTCCAGTTTTTTTTTCCCCCACATCCGTGTTTTACATTTAAGGTTTAAGTTATGTTTTCTTTGAACCTTTGTTAATGCCACATACAATTTTGATCACTGCTATTAAATCTCTAAGTAATCTCTTCAAATTCTCCAAATGTTCAATTTACTGCAGTTATTTCAATCTTCTGAATATGTTCGTGTCCAGAATGCTGCCTTTGTTCCCCACATAGTTTTATTTGTAGATCTGCAATCTAACAGCAGCAAACATTTTCTGTAGAGCAAGGAATTTAACTAAATGCTATGTCTTCATTCTTAGTGCAGCAGTTTTTTCTAATAGTTTCAGTCACTGGCAAACACATATTTTGCTTTGGAGGAAAAAGTACCATTTGTTTGTTAATGAATGGGAGAATGCTGTATTTGGTCATATATATACTTCCTTATCCTTGCTGCTCTAATTTAATAACCTGACTGATATTTGTTGAAGTTGTTCCTCTCTCTTCCTCTTCCTCTGGGAAGGACTGAGGGCATGTTTCAAGTAGACCAAGTGAGTTCAAGTCAATTTAAATGTAGACTGAATAGGTATACTGTATTTCTTTGTTAACTGTCAGAAATAAATAAATAACATGGTTAGTACAGTTTAACTGACCACTAGATGTGCATTGCAGCAACACAGGTGTGCATCAGTCTCTTTGAACTTGTGACCTTTCATTTCAAAGTGTCCTGAACACAGATTACTGTTGTAATGCTGACAGCAAAAATACAAATCACATTCTCTCCATCATATTATAAGGCCTTAATCTAAATAAACAAAATCTTATCAAAGTCTTATTAGTGCACCGTGTCATCCCATTGTGGTTTGTGACAGACCAAAGGCGATGCTTTTAACGGCAGGTTAAATTCAAAAGCTGCTCTAAAATGTTACCAGCTGTGTTCAAACATGTGTGGCTCAGAGCTTGAAGAGCTCATTCTGCATTAGGGGCAATTGTTTCTTTTTTTTCCCATGAGACCTCAGCAAAGACAAGGATGTAATAATTACCATTGTGGCTTCAAGCAGCCACTCTTTTGGGGTTTAGCACTGGGGAGACAGTGTAGATGGATCAGGGCAGGTCAGAGGCAAGTGTGGAAGATGTGGTCGTGTTCTACTGGATGGAATTTTTTAATACACAAAGAGGAAAAAATGAAGAGAGGGGAAGATAACTGCCTTATTTCTCAGGAAGGAAAGGGTGGTGGCATTACATTACAGGTATTTAGCAGACTCTCTTATCCAGAGTGACTTACATCGGTTACAGTAATTTTTCCTTTTACAATGTTATCCACTTATACAGCTGGATATTTGCTGAAGCAATTGTGGGTTAAGTAACTTGACCACGGGTACAGCAGCAGTGGCCTAGCGGGGAATCGAACCAGCAACCTTTCAGTTACAGGTCCTGTTCCTTAACCACTATGCTACACTGCCGCCCATCTATGCTTCACTGCTTGGCGGTGGAGGGTCAATGGAGAATAACCGCCCTCGGTCTTGGAGGAGTATGCAGGTCAATGGCTGAGCACCAATGTAGGTATCACAGTGGTCAGGGATGCTGAACTCTCTCTCTCACACCATCACAGATCCTTTCGACCCCGGCTGTCTCCAAAGCTCTGCTGCTGTTAAATGCAATGTGGAAAAGCGCCCACTGCTGCAGCCAGCGGTACCAGAGAGAGAGGAGGGATCTAGTTTACTAACATGCGTCATCCTTGGTGTAATACCTTATGATCTGAACGGATGTTGTAACTGGAAAAACATGGCAGAGGTGACTTTGTCTGGCCTGCACGTGCGAAAGCTGCGCTGTGTCATGCATTGTTCCGAGTAACGCAGTGTCCCGCGTCGCCTTGGGGAACAAGGGAGAGCGTGGTGTGAGCCAGACGGGTGACGAAAGAACCGAGACAGCAGGGTGATTGTGTGTGCGCACGCTCCCCCCCGGACAGACGGACGGACAGATGGACGGGCGGACAGACAGCGTCCGTATGAAGTCGTTCTGGGCCAAAACCGCTGCCTCTCAGGCCTGGCGCGGGTCCTTCGGCTCCCGGCTGGGATTGCGTCTCGTCTGCCCTGCCCGCAACGTACCGCTCCTCCATCAAATTGAGGGTGTTGGGGCAGGGGCGGGGGGTGAGGTGATGGGGCAGGGGTGGGGGGGTGGGGGGTGCCTCAACAGACTGGAGCTCTTTTTAAGGCAGTTACAGTGTTTGGTGTGTCATAGGCCTTAGTTTTCAAAAGACAACCCAGGGCGCGCTTGCTGTCTCTGAATGGAACGTTCTCTCTCCATCTCTCTCACTTTCTTTTTACATGGGGGGGGGGTCGTAGCTATTTGCTGTCCAGTTCGTTTCACTCCCGCCTCAGAAAATCCCGAATAAAGCATGGATTGACAGATCAGCAGTTTGACATTCCTAGTTCAGCACTTCAATCAAAGTGGTTCCATTGGAGTATGTCCCCTCCATAGCTATTAGTTTAAAGGCTCTGTATTCCTGTTCCTCTCTACCCCCCAGATTCACACATCCATATGTCTATGGTCAGAAGGATAATCTGTCATGCAGTAATGACAAAACAGCAGTTCTGGCAAAAGCCTGGTTGTGGTACATGAAGAGTGGTATAAAATTGAAATTAAGGGCCCAATATGTGCATGTTTCCAGCATCCAAGTCTAGCAGGGGTATGCGCAGTATAAAGGTATAGAAACATAACTACAGTTGTTGCAAAGCATCTTGGGAGTGATGTCACTAATATCTTGTTCTCCTCTCTCTTGTCCGTGACACAGACTTTTGCTTGGTTTAAAAGAGTCATTTCCCTTCAGCACTCCTGTACAAGTGGTGAGGACGGAAAGGCAGAGTCTCTTCTTAAGAGGCGTTCTCCCTAAGCAGTGCTCTCCTAAACACGCTCATGTTCTGTTTTGTCTTCTGGCAGTGTTGTGATTATAGCAGTGAAGAGCATTTGGTGTCGGTGCCAGGGCGGCCCTGCTTTGTGGAAGATGGCATTGTGTTTGAGCTCTGACCCAGAGCATCGAGTCCCGCTGTTTGTGTGTGTGTGTGTGTGTGTGTGTGTGTGTGTGTGTGTGTGTGTGTGTGTGTGTGTGTGTGTGTGTGTGTGTGTGTGTGTTTTTGGGACGTGTCTAATTGTACTCAGGTTTAAGTGAGTGAGTTTATGGTAAGCTCCCTCTGCCTTCACTTGAGGCGCTAGGCTACAGTTGCCCTGCCAGCAGGGAGCTTCCACTGGGTCTAGGGGACTCCTCTCCGGATCTGCTGCTAAGAAGGCTCAAGTTCCCCCTGTTATTCTCCTTCCATGCTATTACCCAAAGAATGGAGGACTTTTTTCATCTGTGCTCTCCCCCAAACATGTACACACACACCCACACACATCCATGGCTCTGACAGACTGAAGTTTCATCACACTCTGATTCAGAACTCGCATTGATTTCAGCATTTTTTCTAAACGTCTGCCTTTTTTTCCTATTAAGAGACGGCTGAGATTGTATGTTGAATGACCTTTATAACAGTTGGCCTAATTGCTTATATGCACACTACACCCCTTAATAACTGAACATTTCAATGTATAGCATGAATTAACTGTTTGCACTGTGGAGGATGATTGAGGGTTTCCCACTGCTACTTGGGCCAACAGTGCCTGTTCAGTGTGTCCATGTGCAAGCAACCTTTTCACGTCGCTTCTAGAGTCATTTGCTGGGCAATGCATAATGCAATTAAATGATTGGATTAGCCTGTGAAGAAACCTCCAGTAATCTCTGAGGCCCCTCCTATCTCTGGTGGAGTGTGTGTGTGTGTGTGTGTGTGTGTGTGTGTGTGTGTGTGTGTGTGTGTGTGTGTAAAGATTCATAAAATCACAAGGATTCACAAAAGAAGCATGGAGATTATTGTTACAAATATTTTTGTAAATAATGCCACCACCCACATAAATAACTTTTATAGCTATAGTTACTTCAAAACTATTGTGAACAGCTTGTGATAACCTAATTATGTCATCAGGATATTTAAGTTGGACAGAACCATCATTTTGTTTTCCCTATTTCAAACACTGATTTGTCTTAATGAATGTAACTCCTAACTTGAATAGTAATTGAACAGTAATAATTCAATGCAATTCAACGTATGGACTGCTTTTGTAAGTTAGCAAAAGGATATCCAAAGAAAAAAAAGCTTCCAAACACAACTATCAGATCTTTCTGTTGCCCTTCCAAATATAACAATATAACTCCATAGGGGTTTAGCTAACTAGATAACATTTGTTGATGGCTCACAATAGCTTTTCAGTCTAAGCTTTTGTTGCCGTAAGCAACACAAGGTTAAGATCTTGGAATGTGTAATATGTGTGTATTTCCCTTGATTGGCTTTGATAAAAAGGGCCCATGTTACCAAGAGCTGCCTCTCCCACTGTTCTGCCAACCTATTATCTTTGAGAATACAGCCAAGCTTGTCTAATGCCCCCACTGGTCATACACATACACTGCACCAAAATATGTTGTAGAGTAATTTATAAATTTGGAATGACCAAGTTGCAGGGCCATTTTTGCCTATTTTCCCAACACCTGGTTAAAAGTACCCAGGCAGGCTCCCGGTCTCGGATGTGGGCAGAGTCGCATCTTCTCTCTCTCCCCACCCCAACACACCCCTCCCTCTCCTTCCCTGTATCTCTCTCTCCCTTTCCCTCACTGTATCTCTCTCTCTCTCTCCCTCTCCTTCTCTGTATCTCTCTCCCTCTCCTTCTCTGCATCTCTCTCTCCCTCTCCTTCTCTATATCTCTCTCCCTCTCCTTCTCTGCAACTCTCTCTCTCCCTCTCCCTCGCCTCTGTCTGCACACTGATGCCCAGTGATCAGCTTGTTCCTTAAGCCGAGCACAGTCTTCACCTACTGACCCGCTTGACCCCGGAGCATGAGTGTCACACAGACGCGGGCAGCTCCCAGCACGGCGGGCAGGACACCGAACGTGTGCTGAACCGGTGCCAAAGTGCCGGTACAGCCCATTCCGGCCTCTGAGGAGGCTTTAGCATAAGGGGTCGGGGGGGGGGGGCAGGGACTTGCACGGTCGTTCAGGCCCACACTCACATGTTCGATGATGGAATTTGTTTTGTCTGTTTGTGTTAATTCGCCTTTCTTTAATGCATGAGTTCTGGCAAAGCACCAAGTGGGAGTGTGCTGGTATTTTTTTCCTTTTTTAAAGCTTTACTGTGCTTGGTGTGAATAGGGGCTGGCCTCCGTGGATGAAGTCAGCAATGCTGTTGGCCAGTTAGCAATGCTTTCTGTGCAGTAATCCCACTGCCACTTCCATTCTGAAGCAGTAATCCAGGGCCAAAATCACTGTTGTGTACATTAACCTTACGGAGGCCGCGGTGAGGGAAAGTAGTTTTCTGTTTATTCCGCTACTGCGGCGGTTATCTGGCTGTGGAAGGGCTGCCACAGGGGGCGCTGTTTCACAGGATCCTGCTTGTTAATATGGGCAGGAATCCTCTCAGTCACGGTACAAGCTATAAGCCTAATTGCCTTATCTAAACCTCAACATCACAGGATGCGGAGCTGGGGGACTAATAATAGTCAAAGTGCTTTCCACTAAGGCGGATTATGGACTCATATCTACCAGCGATTTTGTAAGACAGGGTTGACCCTTGGCTGAACCTGCTTGGACATGTGTTTGAGTAAGCAGAGGGATGGGGCAAGGAGCAGGACGCAGGCCTGGGGAGGTGAGTAGGTGAAACCAGGTGAGGGGGGAAGAGCGGAAGGGGCGAGATTGTTCCGGAACTCCCGAGTTCCAGAACAGGTTTTCTATCCCAAAGCACTTATGCAACATTATGAAACAAGGTGCATGCTGGATCTGAAAAAAAAAAACAAATGACACAAAAAAAAAAAAAAAAAAAGTGCGGCTCTTGCATGAAATATGCAGAACGCTAGGACGGGCATTTTCTGAACCATATGCTGTGACAGTGCGCAGCTCTCAAGATGGAGGGACAGAGCATTGCAGGTAGAGATCGGGACAGGCATACATTTCATAACGGAGCGAGCGGATAGGCCGACAGAGAATGACTGCTGTGGTTCCTGATTGGTTGTGACGGGCCCGCAGTATAACTGCAGGGAATAAGTGGGCGTAATTCTGCTGCTGGAAGTTCTGACCGTGATCACATGTATGGGATCAAGGAAAAGGTCACAGAACAGGGTCAGGGTGGGGGTGAAAAGGTCACAGAAAGCGTTAGGGGTCAGGGAAGGGTTAGGTACATGCAGAGCAGGTGTTGTTCAGCCGTCTGTTCGTTACCGACTTCGCCTCATCCCTTCATGCTGCAGGGTCTCTTGAGCCCTCGAGTTGACCCTTTTCTGATGAAAATTCGAAAATGCAGAATCAGAGCCAAATATTCTGAGATTTTAATGTTTTTTGTGACTTGAGTTGGACAGAAATGCCTTGAAGCTCAAAACATTTAAAATTTTGCAGTGGAATTCATGTGCCTAGTTTTATTTCAGTTTTTCCCCTCACAAGTTCTCCATTTTCACTGAAATTTCAAGGCTTCAGCCTGTGCATCTTTCATCAAAAAATGTGAGCCATTTACCATAACAGACATTACATTTTAATGTACATTACATTTACATTACAATATGGTCGCGTTGTGTATTATCTTATCAAGAGCGATGTAGATAGGTTACAGTTTTATCCATCCGTACAGTAAGATAATTACGGAGGCGGTTGTGCGTTAAGTACCTTGCCCAAGAATACAACAGCAGTGCCGCAGCAGGAAATCGAGCCAGCAGACTTTTGGTCACAAGCCCTGCCTCTTACCACCACGCCACACCCATTAGCTGATATCTTACCTCAACACAAAAAAGAGACTGTGCTCTCCACCCTATGTACGGCAAATGCCATTAGCTAATTGCTAAATAGTTTTACAGAGATGACAGTGACGCGATTGGGAGGATTAGGAGATGCATGTTTGCATGTGCATGCATGTCCTGGCAGCACCGGGAAGAGAGTGGAGCCACTGGTTGTGTTGTGTTGTGTTGTGTGGAAACGGCAGCTGGCCGAGCTCTGGGGTTTAATGTATAGAGATTAGCGCTTTTGCTCCTGCGGTTTGTTTGCTTTCTGTGGTGCTGAAGCTGATGTTGTCGCAGATGTGTGTTTCACGTGGTGATGTTGCCTGAAGATTGTGTATTGTGTATGATTATGTACTTTGAGATATGTGTTTGTGGGTGAGGATGTAGGCGTAGATTGCATTTGTGAATAAGTATTTGGTTGCAGATGTGAAGAGGGTGTGATTCGGATGTGTGATTGTTGAGTGTGCGGTTGCAGATGTGTGTTTGTGTATGACTGTGAGATTCGGATGTGTGTTTGTGGATGAGAGTGTGATTTGGATGTGTGTTTGCAGAGTGTGCGGTTGAAGATGTGTGTTTGCATATGAGTGTGTGATTCAGATGTGTGTGTTTGTTGTTCAGTGTGTGATTTGAATGTGTGTGTTTGTTGTTCAGTGTGTGGTTGAAGATGTGTGTTTGTGTATGAGTGTGAGATTCAGATGTGTGTTTGTGGATGAGGGAGTGATTCGGATGTGTGTGTGTGTTGTTGAGTGTGTGGTTGCAGATGTGTGTTTGCAGAGGAGGATGTGATTCGGATGTGTGTGTTTGTTCAGTTTGTGATTCGAATGTGTGTGTTTGTTGTTCGGTGTGCGGTTGTAAATGTGTGTTTGTTGTTCAGTGTGTGATTCGGATGCGTGTTTGTTCGGTGTGCGGTTGTAAATGTGTGTTTGTTGTTCAGTGTGTGATTCGGATGCGTGTTTAATGTTCGGTGTGCGGTTGTAAATGTGTGTTTGTTGTTCAGTGTGTGATTTGGATGCGTGTTTGTTGTTCAGTGTGCGGTTGCAGATGTGTGTTTGTTGTTCAGTGTGTGATTTGGATGCGTGTTTGTTGTTCAGTGTGCGGTTGCAGATGTGTGTTTGTTGTTCAGTGTGTGATTCGTAAGCGTGTTTGATGTTCGGTGTGCGGTTGCAGATGTGTGTTTGCAGATGAGTGTGTGGGCAGAGCGCACTGTACCCTGCCCCGAGCGGAGAGAAGTGGAGTGGAGCAAATCCAGGTCATGCCAGATTTCTCTGTAATCCCTGCCCCAGCGGTGAACCCTGGATCCCATTAAAGAAGATTTATTTCCAATAGTGTAGATGTTCAGTGGGGATTTTCTCTCATATTCTTTTGTTCATCATTTTTCTCCTGCTGAATTCGGTCTTGGATAGCTGTGGTATGAGAGAGGGGGGCTCCTGACCTGTGGCTGGACAGGAGGGACAGCATTGGGGCGCTGAGGTCACCAGCATCGCCCCACCCCCTACACCTCACTGCAGGGAGAGCTTTTGACAACACCTCCGCTTTCTCCCTGTCCATTCAAAACGCACAGTTTGGCAATTTGGAATGGGGGCACTGGAGCTAGACAGAGAACCCAGAGAAAGGGGAGGGGTGGGGTGGTGTGGGTACAAGTCTGGAGTGTTGGAGTACCCAGCTAAATAGTGGGGGGGTCAGAGTTATTTCACTGAGAAGTTGGTTGATGCTCAGCTCTCTGGACCCAAATCACATTTTCAAAGCACCTTTACTGACAAACAGCCATCATAATTTTGGGGGGTCATTAATTACAATGTTTAGAAAGTGTCATTTGAATTTTTTCTTTATGTACTTTAGAGATAACCTTCTACAGTGTTATAGTGACTTTCTTTTTTGACAAATAATGGCAAAAAAAGTCACCTAGATATTTTCATCAAAACGTCTGCCAGGCCTGACATTTGGGGACAATTGAATGCATTCTTAATGCACACAGAGCTTATTTAATACGTTGTGTCCATGTTTCTCCGTGAGCGTGGCTCATGCCATCCATCTTGTTGGCAGGTTGATGGTGGTGGATATTCAGATAATTTGTTTTGGATGTTTGATACGGCATGTCGTGGCATTTAAAAGACCCGTAAGCTGGGTTACATAATTCTGACAGTCAAATAACCAAATTGTTGGGAAACATTCATAAAATCACTTTAGTATTTGATGGGTTTTTATGCCCCCCCCCCAAATAGTATGAATGCATTTTAATCTGGGATTAGATCAGAGAAGGAGGAGAGAATGACTGATGTGGTGTGCAACTGGGCATGTGCAAGCTGTCATGACAGAGGCCTATTGTCATATATATATGTATACGGTATACATGTGTATGTATGTGTATATTAATTCTAAATTGTATATTACTTTCTAGATTGTCTAGTCAGGATAGCACAAGATAACACCATTCAAGCCCTACCAGAAGTTATGCTCACACCCACTGGTCTGAGAGTGTTGTTAGCCTGGTCTGACACTGTTGCTCATTCAACTTGAATGGATACATGTCTGTTCGCTTGTGCTGGAAGTTGCTCTGGATACGAGCATCTCCTAAATGAATGTAGTGTGTGTGTGTGTGTGTGTGTGTGTGTGTGTGTGTGTGTGTGTGTGTGTGTGTGTGTGTGTGAGAGAGAGAGAGAGAGAGAGAGAGAGAGAAATGTGGTTGTGTGTGTATTTTTATTATTTAATTTTATTAGTAACATGTTAGTTTGCTTGTAATGAAAACAAGGATTGGAATGAATATATCCATGAAGTCATGAGAATCACGTGATGTGATTGCTGGGCACCTCGTGTACGCACACGCCGCTTACCAAATGGTCCTCTTGGGAGAGCAGAAGGCTGGTGGGGATCATATGCATTTTTCATTTGTGTCGTTTCTTCGCGTGGCAAGCACTTCTTGATCTCTTCCATCATACCCCACCCCTCCCCGCAAGTCCTGCGTCACGTGCTGTACATTAAAGCTCTCCTGCATTAATGTACCATGTCAAATAAGGACAGTGTGGGTTTATTTCTCTTTTACACGCTCCCTTGATGAGGAGCACATGTTGTGTGTGAGGGGTGTGTGTGTGTGTGTGTGTGTGTGTGTGTGTGTGTGTGTGTGTGTGTGTGTGTGTGTGCATGCGTGTTTGTGTTAGGAAGTGTTAGGAATCCACCTTTGTGTGAACATTCCATTTATCTATATTCCATTCCATCCATTCCCGAGATGGAATATTCCAGTAGCCAAAGCCTTCCCGAGCGCACAACGTCCAGTTCTCTCTGTGTGACCAATGACTCACCGCAGATCCCCACAGCAAAACAAATTGTATCAATGAATCATCTGTTATTCACGTGCAGAGTCGTTAGGTCCTTACTTCACAATTACAAACAAGAAGGAGTAGAACTTCAGTCTTCATTGTGTGGTTAACCGACAAGCGTTTGAATACAATCCATGTAATTGATGCACGATGGTCCAGTCGTTAAACAACCAGATAGGTTCAGGTTCAGGTTACTTTATTTGTACCCAGAGGTAGATTTGGTTTGCAGTAAAGAGTCCTAATTCATGTACACACATGTAGTAACAGACAGACACTTGTCATACATCATTCATCTTCACATTTGCTCTACAGGCAACAAAGACCATAACACATAAACATAAAACATAAAACATAAAACATAACATAAAAGTTCTCACATAACATAAAAGTCTCACTGCTAATGTGTGCAGTGCCCGCAGTGTGTGTGGGTGATGTGGGTGGTGCAGAATGGTGCAGACCCTCCTTCATAGTCTGCACCAGGGAGGATGCACTGAGGCCTTACATGCTGTGATGCGTTATGGATCATAACATCCTCTGCTCATAAGATCCAACCCACGTGGAGACCCCCACAAGGCCCCCGCTGGCCTGCCAGCCCGCCAGGGGAGCGGAGAGATGGCAGTGATGCAGAAGACGAGGGGGGGGAGAAGTGTTCCAGACATGGCCACGAGCAAAGTGTGGATGAGCCAATCAGACGCGCACACGTATTGCTATGAGTGCCCCTGTAACCCCCACACACACACACACACACACACACACACACACACACACACACACACACTCTCCATACAGTGTGCATCTCCATTTCCCCACATGGCACACGCGCGCGGCTGTACGGTGGCTGAGCATTCCGGTCTCCTGGCTCACCATGGCAACGGCGTCGTGTTCCGGCCGTGAGATGCAGGGTCCCAGCTGCTGACACGCCGCGGTGGGCGGGGTCAGGGGACGCCGGGAGAAGCCGTCCTGCCGAGGGGCCTGAGGAGAGCTCGCGCAGAGCCCTGGTCCCCCTCAGGGCATGCTTTCCAGCCCCCAGCCAGTTTTGGGGGCGCCTCCGAAAAGCACAGGGGTGTAAAGAACAAGAGGCGTCTGCCGGAGGAATGCAGGAAAGCCCAAATGGATCCATCAGATTCCGGAATGTCGAAAACTGTCGCGCAGTTTTTCTTAAAAGGGTGGAATCCAAAACTCTGAGCTGTGACTGGTTGGCCCCTTTTAAGCATTCTGTGGGGATGCTCGTGCATCTGCTAGAAAGGTGAGCTTTGATGGAGGAGTACGCAGACATTTTTTCTCTGTGACACATGTGGCGTGAGTGAGTGGCCCGCGTGCGGATTGAATGTGAATTTATACATTCACGGCTGTAAACAGCTGAGGACACCAATAATAACCTCTGTAGAGGCAGGAAAAAAGGGGTGTTGGAGCTTTCATGGGTCATGGTGTCAGAGCCGATCCACATTTCTGGGGGATGAATTGGTTGGGGTGCAAACCAAGCCTCCAGTGTCAGGACAAGGGCACTGAACCAGTGTGAAACGTTCACTGCGATACAGGTGTGTTCGACCCAATGGCTTTTGCTATCGTTCTACCTCAGTGGTTTGACTGCTGAATAGAAGTCATCATTTTAGACAAGATTGTCAAAGTGTAGTCAAGGTGTAAATCAGCTGTTGAGTGAAAGGTAGCTGCACTGTGCAAGACCGCAGCTCTCAAAGCTGGCAGTTACTCATCCCTGATGTCATACCTCTAATGGTGACAAACAAACCCAAAGGCCATGATGTGTTAACTTCTGTTTCTTTCCATCCCCCTCCCCCCACACCCCCACTCACCCCCGCAGGTGAAAGTCTGGTTCCAGAACCGCCGCACCAAACAGAAGAAGGACCAGACGAAGGACACGGACAAGCGCTCCTCCTCCGCCTCTGAGTCGCTGGCCACCTGTAACATCCTCCGGCTGCTGGAGCAGGGCCGCCTGCTGTCCGTCCCCGCGCCCCCCAACCCTCTGCTGGCCCCCCCCCACGCCGGAAACGGCTCCCTCCTGGGCAGCCCCGGCAGCTCCTCTCCGGGGGTGAGCAGCACCCCTCCCGGTGCGGGGGGTGCCTTCGGGCTGTCACTGCCCCCGCTGGGCGCCCCGGCCCCGCCCTCGCCCCGGCTGGGGGCGCCCCCGCTCTGCTTCTCCATGCCCCTGCTGGGGGGGGGGCAGGACCTGCAGACGGGCTACGGATGCGGCTCCTCCGCCTTCGAGCCCTACACGCGGATAGAGAGGAAGGAGGCAGACCTCAACGGGAAGAAGAGCGTTTCCCTGAGCTGCGCCCCCAGAGTCGGACCTGCAGTCCCCCCCGCCCACCATATCCATCATTTACCTGACCCCCACCCCACCCCAACACCCCTTCCTCTTGCTGCCCTACACACAGGCTCCAGGACACGGGGCGGGGGGTAACGGTGTGGTGGAGATAATGACCTGCTCTCAGTGTTTTGAAGTGATGTCTGTGTGTATTGTGAGGAAGATGGTCTGGTGTTCCCCCCCTTCACTGTTATCTAATTAATGTTCACTTTGCCTTTGCCTGTATTCTGTGTTTTCTGTCACGTTCTTTTTCTTCCTTCCAAATCCCTAAAAATGATGCAGGGCCCAAAGAAATCTCCGAGAAGGAAAAAGAGCAGTGTCAGTGTCTACGTGACTCTCAATAACCTCACCTTACCTACAGTGTACAATGGCATTGGATCCGAACCTGGTTTCACAGAGTTGAAAACTAACTGGTAAACTCTAAAATGGTAAAAAAAAAAAAAAAAAAAAAAAGCCTGAATTCCAGGACTAGACTGATCCACAACTGAAATACAGTGCTTACCTCTAATAGGCTTTAGCGTGTGTGTGTGTGTGTGTGTGTGTGTGTGTGTGTGTGTGTGCGTGTGCGTGTGGGGTTTTGTGTGCTTGTGTAGGTGCGTTTGTGCTTTGTTTAGTACCCTAGAAGTTGTTGTTAAAAATCAGGGTGCATAGGTAATGGCGGCAGGGTTTTCCCCACCCTTCTGCCCGTGGCCCCGGGTGCTATCTGCACTGCCATTGGAGGCCAGACTCCTCTCATTCTCTGCAGTAATCACGTGTGAGGACTCTAACAACACTGCTTTCAGGTCCCCCGCAAAAACAGGGTCTACTGAAAGCCGTTACTGTCCAGCTAACGTCCTCTCTGAAGTGTGCTTTCTGACCGTTTTTAGAGCCGCCTGCAGAAAATAAGTGGGCGTGGCTCAAGAGTCGAACTCGAGCCAGCGTCATTATTCTCAACGCAGTGGTTACGTACATGCCAAATATCAGAAACAGCGGCTTCTAGCTGTACAGTACCCGTCAAAAGTTGGACACACACTACTCATAGAAGGGTTTTTCTTTTTTTTTTCTTTACTATTTTCCACATTTTACAATAATAGTAAAGACATCAAACTATGAGATAACACAAATGCAATTATGCATTGACCAAAAAGTGTTAAACAAGCCTTATATATTAGATTCTTCAACACAGCCAAATAACATTTTTTGGAAATAAATTCATACATAAGCATCAACTTTACTATTTATATTTGTCTAAGAAACAAATTTCAAACATTTAAGTCTTAAGATCAAAATGTCTTTGAATGCACGTTTCCCATTATTGTAATCAGGTGTGTCCAAACTTTTGACTGGTACTGTATGTTAGGTGACATTTACCAGAGCCAAGGGAGCAGAGGTTAAGGTTGCAGTAGAAGTTTTTTGACCTCTGACCCCAGTCTTTTCCTCTCAGCTCACGTGATAAGCTGTTTAATTTTTTATTCACCACATGTCCAACTGCTTAACTAAGGGCTGATCTTATTGGGTCAGACACAATTCGGTCATGCATCATGTCATTATTATGACCTAACAAAATAATTTTTTTCCTGAAAAATTCTCGAATTTCAAGGACCAGTTTATAAGGTTGGTCATGCTGCATGTCATTCAACCAGTAGATTTCAGTCAGTATTTAATGTTTAAATCAGTGTTTCATATTTGGCTGTTCATCATTGATTCTTCTGTAAAATGTATAAATCATGAGCTCCTCTAAGGTTTGGCATCTACGATGCATATGCAGACCTGGTCATATCACTTTTGATCATATGACATACACAATGTGCCACAGTTTATTTATGAAATTTAAAAGACAGCAAATCTCTTCTGTGCAAGCTTTTTTTTTAAACCAGTGGATTGTTAGTAAATATTTGTAATAGCTATTTTAAATGAAAGCGTGTATTTTGTAGTCATTTTCTTCCATGAATTCTGACCGTGTATCCCCCCTTCCCCTTCCCCCAGCGACAAGATTGTGAACCCCCCAAGAGAAACGAGGAGAAGATATCGTAATGCCAATGCTCTGAGCATCTAACAGAATCAGATTTTTCTCTTCTCTTCTCTTCTCTTATTAAGGCACTTTCATTTCTTCTCTTGGGTTTTTTTTATTATTATTTTGCTGTTGCCCCCCCTCCCCTGAGGTTTGAAAATGTGGTAACGTTTACCTCCGCACCCATTCAGGGAGACAGAGATTATAGATGAATCCAACCCTTCCACTGCTGACAACAGCTTTCATTATTTTCATTTCAGCCCCCACCTCTTCCCCCGTCCGTTCAAAAATAAGAAAATGCTTATTCCATTCCGGTTATCCTATGGGTATTCTAAATATTAACATGCGGTTCTGAGATTGATGTTGCGGTTTGTCAAAGGGTTAGGTTGCGATCAAGGCGTCCTGTTTTCTTCGGCCAGATGGAAGCAGCTCGCTCTTTGTTGGGATCCGAACGCACATGCGTTCGCCCCGTCCTCTCAAGGCAGTCTGATAAATGCACTTTTTAACCTCTATTTCTGTGTGTCGCCTCTGAATCGGCACAGTCTTTTAGAGACTTTAATGCAGCTCTGAGCTGGCTCTTTCTGTCCCGCCCACTCTCCCCCCCGTCCCCCCGCGGTCCTTTTTTTGATTCATTCCAGGCGACCCTGCGACGTCTGTGTCCTCTCCTTCTGTTTGCTTGTGCTGTACATTCTGCTGTTTGAGTTTGCGTCCTTCGGCGTCTTGTTTCGCATCTTCCATCCCACGCGCTGGGGTTAAATGGATGCGTATAGGCATACGGCTCTCGCTGTATGCTGCACAAAACCAATTAAAATAGATGTTTTCTTCCCCCCCATGCCCGACTGGCACATGGTGTACTGCTTAACTTAGGCCTTGGATATGTATATCCCCACGGCCCAACGCGAATAAGAATAAGGCTGTTGTTCGCAAAGTCACAACTGGGCGTCGTGACTGTTGTGGGCATCTGACCGCAGCAGTGTAAGGGGTGCAGCACTACGTGACAATGACCTGTGACCTGTGACCCCTGCTCCTTGGCGGGCAACGTCGTCGTGGAAACCGCCGTTGTCTCATCTTGGTGCCACGGCTGTGCCGCGCAGCTGTTGAACAACATGTTATTTTCCATAAGCATCATCCATAATGCAGGCGGCTTGTTATGAAATATTAAAACCCAGAGAGACAGATCAACACAGGGCAGTGCTTGTAGCACCAAAGAAGAAGTTAAACATATAGTTGTATTTTTAAACTTGTACAACTTTTTACTCCATGTTTCTAGAACTATCGACCTGAAGGTTTTTTTTTCATCCCCTCTCCTCTGTATATTAGTGAAAGATCTTGATCTGTCTCTCGTTTCCCCCCGAGAAGCATTGATTTGATACATTATATGGGAGCATCTATTGTTGTCATGGTACGGGAGGTCCTCTTTATGAGGTGATGGGTCTGGGATCCTGCATGAAGCTTTGAATAATTCGTCAGCCCAGTGAAGAGCTACCTCTCCCTCCCCGCTGCTGGTTCCACCAGAGACTTCTCTCTGTGGTGCAGACTGTCCCATGACAGCAGTGTTTCTCCTACACAGCGCACACTGTGTGTCTGAATCTGAAACGCGTTCCCCAAAACACATCGCCGAGGACGACAAAGGCCAGTTTCGCTAAAGCCGGAGAGAGGCCACTTTCTTTGTGAAACATCAAACAGGACGCCGATGAAAGAGAGCGAGAGAGAGAGAGGGGTCTTCAGACAAGCAGATCAAGCCTTTGATCCAGTTTGTCAGATTTCGTGATGCATCTAGCATTGCATCAGTCTCCTCTCTCTTTCTCACCCTTTCTCCCCCGATTCTCTGGCTCCCTTCCTCTCCCACCCTACAGACAGACCTCAGCGTTAGTTTGTTTACAGCCCGTGGAGGGTTTCCCATATCTCAGAGGGTGAGGCCCTCCTCTCTCTGCTTCCTCCTAACCAATCCTCCTGCTCCCTTTCTGTTTTACATGCGGTGCTACTGTTCCTTGAGTTTCAGTATGATCCGAGTATGATGAGATTGTGTTATAACGGTGGTTTCGAGTTGAATCAGTGTTCCTTACACACAGCTGAAGCTCTATGGGGTAAGCCATATTCCTTTGGCAGTAACGTTGCGTGTTCCTTGTCGAATTAACCGACACCAGCTACTCACAAAGTACAAAACTGTATGTAAATATATAGGTCTTTGCACAGTATCTCCGTGTCAGTACCATGTGATCTAAAAGCAAAAGGAAAAAAAAGAAAAAAATCTTTATATATGCTTTACATTTCTTTGTTTAATTAACAATTTGCACTTATTTAAAGAGAGTTTCTTCGTGTTCTGGTTAAAAGAGCTGTTTTCAAGCTCAGGCTATGGAAGCCAAGATATTGTATAATATGTATATGTATTTTTATTCATATGCATATAAATATATGTCTATGTAATTTTGTTGTCTGACTCTTTCTTTGACTCCTTTCTTTCCTGCATCGTTCATGGAAAATATTGTCAGTAATGAGGACACCTTGTTTCTTGTCACTGCTACCATTACAGGGTATGACAAAACTTTTGTTATTTGGAATAACACACAGCAGTCGCATACCACAATAACCTAAACATGATGTCAAAGGGCATCAAATGCTTATTTTCTCTCGATTGCGAGAGAAAATAAGCATTTGATGTATCCCAGAATGCTTGTGCTGCCTATGAAAGTTTTCACCGCTCTTGTTGATTGGTGGAGACGAACACTGTCACAGCATATGACGTCTCTCCCCCACGCAGGGCAAAGCAAGAGGTCTGTCGCCTTTAGGGTAAACGTGAATTTAGCCACATGCTCACTCACCTTCCTGTCCAGGGTGGGAGGGACTCTCACGGAATGACTGAGGGACAGTTTGCTCCGGGGTGCCAATTAGGATGATTGGCGTTTTTCCCTTGAGAAGGTCAGGGAGAAGGGGGGGGGGGGTAGTGGGGGCTGACCAGTTAAGGCACCAGATGGGTGGCCCTTTTTTGAAAAGGTGTCCAAAGACGTCTTAATTCTCTCCCCAGTGACCAGCTGATACAGAGAAAGACACAGGTGTCCATTTATAAAATTCACTCCTAAAACCATCACAATCGCTGCATTTAACTGAAGCTGACACCTGTACGGGATGAGCAGCAATGCCTGCCGCCGACAGTTTGTAGGTATACAAGTCATATCTGCACCCAATTTATTTTATATTCTACATGCAGTCAGTGAAAATGCAGTAATTAAGTAATTAAATAGAGTTATTAAGGTTAGAGGACCCCTCTAATTTCATTGCATGCAGCATGTGATTGTTCAGGATTGTTGTCTTTTTCACATGACATTACAATGCAGTAAAGGATATGCAGTGAGCCAGGTATTCTACCAATCAGGCTACACTTATTATAACAGCCGAAAAAGCGGGTGACATTAGAACAATGTGGTTAAAAGGATGGAAGGCAGCCTGCTGTCTGTCGTCCTGCACAGAGAAAGGAGATTGTTCTTAAAGGTGGCTATAGAGAATGCGCGGGCCCCCGGGATCCACCCAAACCGGTTTAGTGAAGTGGCCGTGGTTTATTCTGAAAGCAGGGCTGGCAAACCCCGGGGAGAGCCACGCCGTGGATGGGAGGGTTTCCTGGGTTTTTTTTAAAGAGGCATCGAGTGCGACCCCGGCCGAGGGCCTCTCCGCTACGCATCGCTGTCCCGCGACCCCCACCAGCCGCCCTGAGCCCTGCTCAATGGCCCAGCGGGAAACCCTTTCACTAATTAGGGTCGCTAATTGGGGGGCGGCCTGGCCGGGGTCCTCTCCACACCTGCACGGTCATGTGACCTGGCGCGAGGTGCGCGGGGTCAGAGGGCATCGGGGTGTGCTCCGGGTGAGAATAGGAGGTGGTATTGGGGGTGGGGGGTGGGGTACAGTTCTCTAGGGGTTAATTGCAGCATGACCCTCGGACGTACAGCCCAAAAGAGCTTTGACCCCCTCCCACCCCCCACCCCTCCCCAATCAGCCTTTCTGAAGCAGTTGTTTTGACACAGTTCACACAACCAGCTGACTTCCTAAAAGTTCTGTGCATTCCTGAGGCACCAGGTGGATCACTTTTGGGGGGGCTGCAGGGGAGGCGGGGGGGTCACACACCTCTGCAGACCATTCCTAATGTCCCTCTTCCTCCTGCAAATCAGTCCAGTGGAAAAGAGAACAAAGCTGGAAAGGCGCGTACATTCATTTTGTTTGCTTTAGAAATCAGTCCAGTCTGTGAAGGAGCTCTTTCCAAAACTACCCTCTTTCTGCATCTCCACCCCTTCCCCCCACCACCCCACCAAAACCACCACTACAGCTGACATGATTTAAAAACTGCAGGATTCCCCTGTCGTGGCAGGAGGATTCTGTTAGATGGGGGTTTTTCCCCTTTGAAGAGGCTCTTTCTGTTGTCTTCGGTCATGAACAGTCCCCCCACCCCCACCTACAAAGAAAACCTTTCCATATGTTTAGAATAATGTTGCCCAAGATGCATAACCTGTGATCTGTACAGAAAGTTTAGCACATCCAGCACTTTTGCATGACATGTCTACCTTGCAAGCATCTTTTCTTAGTCACTGGTAAGATCGTACACAAGAGTGTGAGATCACAGGTGTTCTACTCACTGACCAGACATTCATCTTAGTGCGACTAACACCAAACATTTTGTTTGTCCTGTTGAATACTGATGTGTTATGATTTTAAGGAAGGTTCTACTTCTCATTCTATTATTTCTACAAGGCCGGATCTTGACTTGTCCACCTCCATCACCATTAACCCTAACCCTAACCCTAACCACCACATCCTGAACACACAGCCAAACTGCAGTCTCCTTCCTCTGCAGAGACACACCAATATTTAATCAAACATTTTTGGCTCATAAAACAATTTCTGGCTGTTAAACATAGACACCATGTAATTAAAGACAGTAACAAATACAACCTGACAATTAAAATTGAAACAATTAACTGGCTCAGATGATTGTGTGAAATGAGCTCACTTATTAGTACAGCTGCCACCCGGCGGAAGTGATCCTCAGACACATTAATTAACGACAATTAAACAATTTAGACAAACAAGCAACTGTTTTGGGCGAAAGGTGAAGGATCTCCTTTGCAGAACCATTCAAAGTCATCACTGTGATATTCACGGCAGGGTTGATGTCATCAGAGTCCTCTGAAGTCAAACCACAAGCCACCAAGAGTCACCTTCAGTTGGGTGAAGCACATTTGTCTCATTGTCTGATGAAATGAAAATGAGCTTCTTGGACCTAGTTCATCATTGTTATGTTTGGTACAAAAATTTAAATCGTGTTTTGGAAAAATTCAAGCTCACTGTAAAAAATGGCATCTGATCTATTCTATTTTATCTGTAGGTCCTGGAGACCATGTTTAGATCGAGGGAGTCATGAACCCCAATAGATACCAGAACGTTTAGCCAAACACTTGGCGCTCTCTGCTAAGAAAGTGAAGCTTGGCCAACAATGGGTATTTCAGCATGACAGCAACACAAAACATTCATCCTAAACTACAAAGAAGTGGATAACTGAATACAAAATCAATGATAGCCACTGGCCATCTCCCTTTCCAAACATCAGTTCAGTCTAATATTTGTTTCAACATCAAGACAGCAGTTCACAAGTGAAAACCAAAAGGTCTGAAGAACCCAGAGCAAAATCTGTCAGGATGAATGGTCAAAATGCCAGATCCTCTTTAAGGTGCACAGGAAGCCTTGTAAATGTAATAGATTACAAACTACAGGGTTGTGAGTAAATATTGTGGGCAGCTTGTGAGTGTATGTGTGTATGTCTGTGTATGAATGCATACATACACACACACACATACACTCACACACACATATATATATAAGAGAACAGACGAATACTAAATACAATGCAATAAAGCAGACTTTGAAGTCACTGAATTAAAAGAAAACGGCTTTTTCCTCCAGAAAAATCCGCTCCACCAAACTGACTGACCTCAATTTTCATTTCCAATCGCGCTCCATTCTTTGAACCAAGGACGCTCACAGCAAAGGGCTGTTATCAGCAAGCCAAAATGTTACGCGTTGCCTCCTCATTCACTGGACTCAATTACCCCCGCCTTTTGTGCGCCCTGTCCCCCTCTCTGTTTACCACGGCATCATCCGCCGTGGGTCAGCTATAGCAGAGCACCAAGAAGCACAATGCACATGTGCCATTTCTCCTGTCACCCCGTGTGGGAGTTACCTGTCCACAATAGATGGGTTGCTCTATTGGCCCTTGCCAAGCTGCCTGTGTTTCTCTATGTTAACTTCCTCCGTGCATGGCAGAGGAAAACAATCTTTTCTCCACCGCGGCGCTGTCCACTGCTCAAGGACTCACACCAACACAGCAACACACAAACACACAAACATGCATGCACACCAACACACACACACACTCACCGACGCACCAACACAGCACCACACAAACACGCACGCACACACGCACACACACAAAACACACCAACCCACCAACATACACACACACACACACATACACAAGACACAGCAACAGACCGACAAAATTTTCTGCCTTCACATTCAATGTTAGTGCAAGCTCTGTGCTTGGGCCCAGATCAGACTCCTTCATCAATACACAACAAACACGTTGTTTAATCATGTCATGTGGTTTGTGGACCTTCTAATGGCTCTGGACAGTACACAATCAAAGCCTATCATGTCCAGTAAGTTAATTAGTGAACTAATTTTCTATTGAGAATACATAAACTATCCTATTGGAGGTTATCTTACTGAGTTAGCCAGCTGTCCCTCTCCCTAACTCTAAATTTAAATCTAGACTGCTTAACTAGTTCAACTGGACTGGTTGGACTACTAGTTCAACTGCTTTGCTGAAAGCTCAGCAAGCTAGTCCAGAATCTACCTATGGCTATGATGCAAATGCTTCATAACATATCTGCTCATAAGCATAAATAAAATATAATTGGACAAATATCATCTTCATTCAGGAGTTTCCAAGCAGTCCTCAGTCTTTGCTGTATAATTGTGTGTGGGGTTCCATACTGGGAATCATAGCCTAAATACAATTCATTTCCTTGTTAATAATAAAAAAGCCTTTTAAATATGTTATGGATGGTCTGTCTACATACAGTATCTGACTAAAGCTTCATATAGATTGACTGGATTCTGTGATAACAAGACATTAAAACCTGTCATTTTTCCAAAAACTTATTATAAACACTGTAAGTCAGAACAGGTACTGTCAGGACCTCAGCTGCTAATGTTGTCGCAGCTCTCTTAATATTGGACTCTGATCCACATCCGCCCAGTGGAGCTGACGTTTGGTGTAATCTAGTGTGTATTTTATGTGTGTGTATTTTTTCTGTAATCCTCTTTCAAAAAAATCTACCTGGGTGTGTTCACACACACACACACACACACACACACACACACACTTTACCGCCGGTCTTTCCTGCCCACTTTGAAGCTGTAGAAATGTTGCTGGGCCAACTGTCTTTCTGCAGAGGGGACCCCATCTTTCCCTCCTTGTAGGAACACTATCCTGTCAGAGCGAAACAAAGCGGGAAGGTGCTACAAACCAGCTGCAAGGCAAAAGAACACAGCGCTACAGATGACGTGATTCCCTTCCGCAGTTTAGAGCTTTTTGTGGTCTGGGATCTCTCTTTGTCGTCTGCATTATCTGCTTAGCTGAAAAGATACAAAACAAGCAGTAAGAATGGCCAGTTGGTCCTTTTTTTTTAAAAAATTCCGCTGTCTGTTTTAGCCTTGCTTTCAGTTATCCCACAACACAGACCCGACCGCTGTCATTTCGAAAAGTCTAGCAGAGAACCATTGATTACAGTGTACCCCTGTGTAAATCAAACACGAGAGATGAACCCTTTATTCCAGCAACAGTCCTCAATAAAAACACAGTACCTCAGTACTCCTGGTACTGACCTTGATCGTATGCCTTTTTATGCACGCTGAATCACACCTCAGCCTGATTCGGTATGCAGTGCAATACCCCCTCCAAACACAATGGTTTCTTTAAGCTTTATTTAACGCAGTGATTACTTCAGGGTCTTTGTGTGCTACTTCTATACATTAGTGTGCATTTGTATGTGCTGTTTCTACTGTATATGCACAATATATGGATGTATACAGATATGCATACAGTCTTATCTATAGGCCCGCATGGACAAGATACATTTGTACTGTATCGTATTGTATTGTGTTGTATTTATGTACCTAATAACTAATAACTACCTCTAGTAGTTAAGGGACTGGATTGGTAACAAGAAGGTTGCATGTTCAACCCCCCTGTTGTGGCAGTCCTGTTGTACCTGGTACTAAAGTTTACAGATGCAAACAAGGCCCTTCAACACATTCATACACATTCAAACACATACAAATTCAAACATTCAACTAAAAACAGGAAGGGAGAGCGTCCAACCCGAAGATGACATCTTCAGAGGCCACAAGGTGTGCGAGCCAATAGGAACGGACTGTTGTGTGGGCAGCTGTTGAAATCACGTAACTGCAGACATGGGTGCACTGGACATGTAAGAGTCTCTGAGCCTAAAAACGTGAAAACACCAAAGGAGAGGGTCTGCTGAATACAGCAGGCACGCCTTTGAGTGCTGTAATGCTTTATTAATCAAGGCACAAATCGGGAGGAAGGTCACTGGAGTGGGGAAGTGGGGTACCCTTTTAGAAATCCTGGTTTATTCATTTTAATCTCATCTTTACATTTTCACGCATCTTACATTTTCAACATTTTTTTTTCATTGAAAAGCATTCCACGCATTCCACTCTCTGGCAGAAATATTATTTTCTAATTCATAAAGAACTTTTTTGTCTGAGGATTACAGAAATATGAATAAACGGAACAAAAGCCGTCTCTAAAAAGCTGACCGTCTTTTTTTTTCATTATTAAACAGGACACATTTTCTGACTGCTTTCAGATGGGCTGGCAAATTGACCCATTCATTTTTGTCCTTAAAACTAGAAATGTTTTGTCTCCACTGCCTTTTTTCTTTGTGAACTGTCGAGACCATTAAACAAACATTTTTGGCTATTCAAACAGAGTAACTGTAATGTTAATTTAATAGCACTTTTAAGTAGTAACAAGCAGTCATGCAGATACTTTTGCAGTCCTCGAGGCCACTACAACTACAACTGCTATCAAGTCAGCAGGGTTAACCACTGTAGTTCTGTGTACATTGTGCAGTGATGGCATCTAAACTGACTACCAGTGAGAAATCTGCACAGGGTTTTTATAGACTATATCCAATTCATGTAACTGTGAATTGGTTGTGTTGTGGTATATGACTTTCCCAAAATCCAGAAATTTCAGGTGTGTTATAATCGTTAGTTGTCAATTTTTTCCTTGTTCTCAATGTAACATGTGTTGATCCACACAGCACCCTGAGCTTGCTATTTACCTTTTAAACCAGTCTTTCATGTGTTTTTCAGAGGATAATTCTGAATCGATCCACAATCCTAAGTGTTTTCAATAGATGAGGTATTTGTATTTCAAACCATCAGCTGCCTGAATGATACACTTGTCAGCCACTGTGATCCAAACATAAGATGTGATTTTGTTTTTTCTGTGTATGATACTTTCTGTGTTACCATATGCATAGGCATTATGTCTGACATAAAACAGATCTTCAGAATATAACCAGCTCCTGCTATTCTGATGTCTCATGATGCAGCATCCAGGACAGGTATTAGGGTAACGTGTTGCTACTTCTTGCTGTTTTTTTTTTTTTTTGCTACCTATTTGCTATGTTTACTGAATGGAATGAACATCTGAGGTACTTAGAACATTGCACAAGCAATGCTACGCTTCAAGAGAATCATAATGTCCTATAAACATTTAGCTGATGAAAAGAGAAAAACTCCCCCAGAAAGGTTAGGTTATGTGTCTGATTGATTTATCTTCCTGATTGAATATGTTCAAAGGGATAAAAACTTCATATAGGCGCTGCTTATAAATTATTCTTGGATTTAAAAATGGTCACATGTTATACATGTTGCTGAAAGTTAACTAGATATATTGTATTTCTCACTGACGAATAATTTGACCACTTCTCTTGAAAAAAAAAAAAACATTTTCTCAAATCTAAATCATGTCATAGTATATCCCCACAAATCTCACATTGTCTGCCTGTCCTGTTTAATAAGTGGCCTCCACATGCCGGGAGATGCAGGGATATGAAACTGAATTAACATTTGACCCAGAAATGAATCATCAACATGTATTTCCAGGTTACAGTTCCTTACTCTAATGTCATGCAGCTCATTTTACGATGTTAGTCTATTTACATTGCCGTGGATTACAATGATACACATACACGCATACATATACACACATATGCAGCCGTTTGATTCCAAATAGTGAAGGTGAAGGCTCGTGTCCGTTACACCACTCAGTCATGAATAGGTGTTACATTTCTCACATACCTACCTGTAGCAGGCAACACATTCCTCATACTCTGTGTATCTTTTTTTGCACTGACAAATAACGTTAGTTTGACATTTTAACCTGATACTTTTCATGCGTTAGATGTCTGCCCTGTATTGCACAAGGGAATTTACTACAAGCTTTTTTTTCAGTTATTTCATCAAATTGTCCCACTTGCCAGGAAGTCGTCCTTTTCAAAAAGTGTACAGCTCTGTACGTAGTTGTTCATCTGACTTACAGTACCAGTCAAAAGTTTGGACACAATTTTTATTCTTGATTTTTACTGTTTTCCACATTTCAAAATAATAGTAAAGACATCAAAGCTATAACATAACACAAATGGAATTATGCAGTGACCAAAACAGTGTTTTACACAAATCAAATATTTTAGATTCTTCAAAGTAGCCAAAAATATTTTTTTAAAAATAAAGTTTTTTTGGGAAAGAAATTCATAAATAGTGAAGTTGATGCCTACATATATTTGTCTAAGAAACAAATTTCAGGCATTTAAGCATACTGTAAGTCTTTAGATCAAAATAAAATGTCTTTGAATGCATGTCTCACATTATCCTTATCAGGTGTGTCCAAACTTTTGACCGGTACTGTAAGTCTTCTGTGCACCTCTCGCCACTGAATCACGGTGTAACAAATCCCAACGACACCCCAACACAGCCGAAAAAGCCCTGCGGTCACCGCAAACCCCGGTGATAAATCGTTGACCCCTTTGGCTTTAAGGCTGCATGTGCCACTTCAGCGCCTATTGAGGGAGTCTGGATGCAATCTGCCGGCCGTGCGGCGGTGAGGGACAGCCATCCGGGCCCCGGGTCACACACTGCTGCCCTCATTAGCGTCAGGAGGGGTCCTCACCTCTGTCCCTCTGTCCCTTCTCTCTCTCTCTCTCTCTCTCACACAGTAACCTCCTTGAAGACCCCGGCCACACAGAAAGCAAGGTCCTCTAAACTCCCAGCGCAAGTCCCACCCCACCCAACACCATTAAAGAGGAAATCAACAACTAATTACTGCCTGGTTCAAACTTCCGTCTCAACCCCCCCCACCACCACCACCAAAACCACCCCCCCCATACACCTCAGCCTCACCAATGCTCTTTGTGTCCCAGAGTGAGAGAGAGAGAGAGAGAGAGAGAGAGAGAGAGAGAGAGGAGAGAGAGAGAAGGGAGGGGTGGGGGTTCAGGGGTGGGAAGGAGGGAGAGAGAGAGGGGCAGTTCTTTTCAGCAAATGTGTGAACAAAAGCCTGTTCAAACTGTCAGGGCTGAAGCCTGGGGTGTTTACCGCTTCTGTATCTATAACCAACAAATCAAGGCTCCCCCTCCCTGCCCCCTTCAGTCGCCTGCCATTATTAGGAACAGCAAATTAAGGACTCTTCCATCTGGGTGTTATGACCAATTAGGGGGGAAGCTGTCAGAGGAGATTAGGGCGTGCTGGGAAGGCGGGCGTATGAGGGGCTTTCATTAGGGAAGGAGAGAAAGAGGAGGGGAGGGACAAGGAGAAGGGTGTGAGAGAGAGGATGTGAGTGTGTTTGCGTGTCTGTGTGTGTGTGTGTGAGAGAGAGAGCTGTAAGGGTGTTAGAGAAGGGGTGTGTGTGTGTGTGTGTGTGTGTGTGTGTGTGTGCATGTGTGGTATACATGTGTGTGTGTGTGTGTGTGTGTGGGTGTGTGTGCATGTGTGGTGTGTGTGTGTGTGTATGTGTCTATGTGTTGGTGTGTGTGTGTGTGTGTGTGTGTGTGTGTGTGTGTGTGTGTGTGGCTGTCTGTGGTCAGCCTCTCTGTCTTTGAGTTGAGTATGAATCTGTACCTCATAATGAAAGGGCATCCTTCAAAAACAGGTTTGTTTTATTGCGCTGCATTCTCTGAGAGAGCCGTTTGACAGCCTGCTGTCCGAGCTCCGTGTGTCTGCTCTCATGACTCCCTGCATTTCTCTTCTGTAGCGCAATTGTTTTATTCCTCACGCTCCACAAAAGGAGCATCATTAACTTTTTGCTCCATCAGAATATTAAAGACGCCCCCCTTTTTCCTCTCTCTCTCTCTCTCTCTCTCCCCTAATTTGCGGAGGGCAGGTGTGCAGGGGCCCCCGGTTCGGGCGGAGCGTGATGGGGCGCACACAATGGGGGCCGAGGCGGTTTCCAGGGTCAGTGGTGCGCACCGCTCCCTGACAGGGGTCCCGGGGTCCCGGGCAGTGGCGGGGTGAGAACAGGACTAATTGGGACTAATTGAATTGGATGTGCTGATCAGATAGGGCTGTGGCACTAATGCAAAGTGTCACAGCAGATAAAGCCCGGCCGGCCCAGAGTGTCTGTTTCATATGGCAGACTGTAACATAGCCTGTGAGAGGGCAGTGCCTCCCTTTGTACCCCACACAAAGGGAGGCAGCCCAGGCCTGGCAGTTACCGAGAGGTTGGGGGGCGTCGGGTGGGAAGGAGGAGGAGCAGGAGGAGGAGCGGGGGGTTTGTTTCGGGAAGGTTTTAGCCTTGCTTGAAACTTTGGCAGAATGGAGGTGGCATAGGTGACCGTGCAGGAGGTGCATGTGAGATGTGTGTGTGGTTGTGTGTGTGTGTGTGTGTGTGTGTGTGTGTGTGTGTGTGTGTGTGTGTGTGTGTGTGTGTGTGTGTGTGTGTGTGTGGTGACCCTGGCCATTGTGCTGTGCAGCCGTCTGCTTTTCAGAACGCCTACGTACATCAAAGCCACAATGAGGCGGAATCCTCTGAATTAAACTCTTCATGAAATAAAAATGAAAAGAAATGAAGCATAATTTAAAAATTAAAGTTTTATGTTACAGTATTAAAGTCTCAAAGTAACTGTCAGACAAGTCACCTTAGTACCAGTTCAACTTTTCAATCACATCACTGTCTTTTTCTTTGCCCCTCCCGCAACTTCCTGCTTGTCCTGTCCAGGCACCTGATTGGTGGATCCGGTACCAGGAGGGTCACATGACCGGCATGCGTCATGCCCAAAGACTTGGCTGCAATCAAGAATGCACAGGTGGCCGGGGCTGGGAAGTAGAGCAGGGAGAGAGGCTGGGGGTGGGGGGCGAGGAGGGGGAGGGGGTTCAAACAGCAGCCCTCTGTTCCCCCTGCTCTCCAAAAACTCGAGGAAACCTCGGGAACAACACGTCCGCTGTGCCGTTCTTAGATGCCGCTGGGGCAGCCGGTGTATGCACTCGGAGGGAAGGGTCTTTGTGAGATGCACCAACTTTCTCTGGCATGCAAACTCAGCCTGGCAGCCTCTGTGCTGAAAACTCCCTCTCTCTCTCTCTCTCTCTCTCTCTCTCTCCCTCTCCCTCTCTCTCTCTTTCTGTTTCTGTTCCTCTGCTCTCCTCCTCCTCCTCCTCCTCTCTCCCCCTACACCCTCCTTTCTTCCTCGCCCCGGCGAAAAGAAAGAAAGACAGAAAGAAACGAGGAAGGGAGGAAAGAAAGAGAGCGCTTTTTCCAAACTGCACAGCGGCCCAATTAAAGGCCGTTTCTCTCGCTGCACATCTGAGCTTGCCCTTGAAGCTGCGCGGTCAGTCGGTGTGAGGGCGGGGGGTTTGGTGGGGGGGTTTTGGGGGAGGTGGGGAGGGAGGGGGCCTCAGTGGGCAGTACCGGTCCAGGGCACGCAGATGTGTGACCACCAGAATAAGCCCTGCCAGGGCCCGCTGAGCCGGGCCATGACCTTTACAGAATTGGTGCTTCTGCATGTCAGAACTAATGGAGGTCAGGGCCCACCTTCGGTGTGGGGAAGGAGGGATGGCTGAGTGGGGGTGGGGGGGGGGGGGTAGAGGGGTAGGGGTTTGGGGGTAGTTCACAATAAGGCTCACACAGCTGGGAGAGAAATAAAACTGGATGGAGGGAAAGCTTAGTGCACAGCCAAGGTAAAGGAGGGGAAGACAGAGGCCATGGGGGTCGAGAGAGTTCCACAGCCCCACTGGTGCTGAGGGTGAGTGTGCCTGGGTTAATAACTGCCTATGCAGTACAGCCACTGTTTTCTGTTGTTTTGTTTTGTTGGGTGTTGTTTTTTTTTTCAGCTAGGATTGCACAACAGCGGTTCATAAATTGATTGAGTAATTGACCGTTGTACGGCTGAGGCTTAGCGCTTTGAGCTCTTACAGAAAGTGGTGCGGAAATATATGCTAATTATAAACGTATGCTAATGATAGCCTTTCAGTGTTACTCTCCTGTGGCCGTTCTTTGTCTTAATTTGTTTTGTTTTTAGTGACAGCCATCATTTGGTGGTTTGTCTACAGCTGAGCAGAGGAGAGAGAGAGAGAAACAGTGCTGGAACCTCTCACTCCAGCTTTAAGCTGGAAAAGACACCCCCTTGTTAGAGTCAGCTCCCTGACAGCTTGATGGTGATGCGAATTTGTCAGCATGCAACTAATCAGTCTGTCAGAGCCATGGATGTGTGTGTGTGTGTGTGTGTGTGTGTGTGTGTGTGTGTGTGTTTGGGTGTGTGTGTTTGGGTGTATGCGTGCATATGTGCGTGTGTGTGTGTGCGTGTGTGTCTGTGTGCATGCGTGTTTATATATGTGTGCATTTGTGTGTGCGTGCGCGTGCATGTGTGTGTGTGTGGATGTACGTGTGTGTGCGCGCGCGTGTGTGTGTGTGGGTGTACGTGTGTGTGTGTGTGTGCATGCGTGTGTGTCTGTGTGCATGTGTGTTTATGTATGTGTGCATTTGTGTGTGTGTGTGTGTGTGTGTGTGTGTGTGTGCGTGTGTGTGTGTGTGTGTGTGTGTGTGTGTGTGAGTGTGTGGGTGGAGGGTGTCACTAAGAGCTTGAGTGTGGTGAGAGTGAACTGAGATCAGTCAGTAAGATCTGTAGCTGACTGGCACTGTAGCAGCTCCTGTCCAAGGGTAAGAGAGTGACACATTCGGTTACAGCCAATGATTTTATCCAATGACTGGGCTGTCACTGATAGACAGTATATTACAATTGTTCATTTGGATTAAAAACCTCATCTGGAGCAGCAAGGTAAATCAGTGGATCAGTGAGTCAGTGGATACAACACTGGCACCCAAAGGAAAGCCTACAGTTACTCCCCTCTCCAGCCAAGAGGCACCAGGGCTCCAAATTTTAGGAAACATGCTTTCACTCTTAGTGACTCAGTGATTCTTAGTCTTACTGTAGTGTGAGTTCCAAAATCTAAAACCATGTTGAGTTTTTTTTTTCTATTCCCACTGGGTTCTCACTGGGTGACATAATCGTACAGTAAGTAGTTTTCTCAACACCGCTGTTCCGCACCTTTCTGGCAGTGTTCTTGTGCACAGTGTTGTACTCTTAAATTGTGAAAATTGTGTTTGATAGATGCGGGGAGTAACAGAGGCGGAACAAAAACAAACATACAAACAGCTGTTCCGTGCCTATAGAGAAAATTTATCCTCCGACCACATGCCTGAGGTTAGCAAAAATTGTTGAGTTTTGAGTTGAGTTTTCCCCAGTGACAGCACCTTTTCCTGAACTTCTCTGTGGTACTATCCTCTTTTCTTCTGATACAAAACCTTCAGTTCCGTTATTCCTGTTCTCCAACTCGGCTAACAAAATGTCCACTGTACGCCCGTTGTCTTTGCGTGTCATGTGACAGAGTTCCACCAATCAGGGATGTTCTTTGCGGCATTTGCAAAGATCAGAGGGTTGACTGAGCTAACAGTGCACAATTACCGATAAAGCTGCAGAAGGGGAAATCCAAGAGATTAAGCGAACTGTGCCCCAATCTGGGACAGAGCCTCCCTCTGCTATGCTACCCAGAGGGGCAGTGGAAAGGCATGGGCTGTCTTTGCATGCATGGTGTATTGTGTGATTGTGCCTGCGTGTTGATAAACATTGCTGCTTCAGCTGCTGATCTAGCCATGAATAAGACAGCTAATTTTACAAGCTCCCCAAATGTCCTTCTGTTGTCTCCTCTTTGCATTTTTAAAGATTATAATGCACTTGTGGACCTCTGGTGGGCAGGGGGAGGTGGGAGTTATATCTCCTCAAATGCTGAGAATGTTCGAAACTGTGTGGAACATTGACGTGAGGTTATGTTTACCTGCTGTTAGCGCGAAACCAGTTTGTTTCAGAAGTGGAACTCAATCAGTATCAGCAGCACCCCGGCTATCTCCCTTTCTCCCTCTTCTCTGTCTCCGTCTCCCTCCCTCCTTCCCCTCTCCGTCTCCCTCCCTCCTTCCCTCTCTGTCTCCGTCTCCCTCCCTCCTTCCTGGACAGCCTGAGTAATGTAGCAGCTCTTCTGAGTCAGCTATTTATTTTTTGTACCACTTTGTGCCAACCCAGACAGCTTCCTCTGACACCATTGCTCTGAGACAGCAATGGACTGTTTGTTCCACATTGCGCCAACCCAGACAGCTTCCTGTGACATCATCAGTCTGAGACAGAGTTAGTCTGTACCACTTTGTGTCAAGCCAGACAGCTTTAGTTGCCATCGTTTGTCCTGCTAGACTGGTATTGTCTGGGGGTGCTTTCCCTTCATGTCACTGTATTTACTCACATGCTGTTTCCCTTTCACATATTCCCCAAACATTACATTTCTTTAAACATGCACTCATGCATGCATACATACACGCATGCACACATGCGTACAAGTTCACATTCAAAGATCCAAATCGCCTATTTGCACTTAGGGGTCACATTAGTGTATACTGTCAAAATGACAAGCCCACAGAATAGAACTGAATGGTTGTGGTGTTGTATCTTCAACTTAGCTGAAGGCGTTAACCGCAAGGTACCTTATTTTCAGGATATGTAATTATGAGTTCATACACAAAGGTATCAAAAATACCTTTAAATATAAATACTAAAGTATAGGTATATAAGTGTATATAAATACAAAAATGCTAAAATAAACACTATATATTATAGCTGTACATATATACATTATATATATTATATATACATTATATTATATTGAATCAGGAGCTGTGTATCATGAATACAAACAAACAATTGCAATAAAAAACAGACAGTAAAATTATATAAATTGGATGAGACTGAGAGCCAAAATGAGAAGAATGAAAAAAAAGAAATTAAAAGCATCTTTCAATTTCTCATTCCAGTATGACAGGGAAAAAAACACATTTTCAATGTAAAAATTGAAAGCAAAATCTGGAATTATTCCAACAAAGGGACGAACAATAGTAATAACCAGAAAAAGAGGGTCCATTCTGAGAAATGGATGAAATTCTGTAATGATGATAAAACAAGGTCTTTACAATGATAAAACAAGGTCAATTACATTGGATTCCAGTCCAAAACTAATTACAACATGCCATTCATTTGTCATGTTGGCGTAACTTAATGAACAGGTCCTGTTGAACCCAATCTGTAAGGTTATGCATAGCACACAGTAGGATGGTTACTGATCAGGCTGAAATGCATATGTTGTACATGGTAGACATCCCTTGGTGGAATAAACTCCTGTATCTCCAATGAGTATTCCAGCTCTACAATGTGCACTTTGACAGTGGTTTTAAAATACTGAAAGCAGATGTCATTGGCTCTTTATCTACATTTTCCAACATCCAGTCAATGTAGTCTATGCCATTCAGTTGTCTTTATACTTTTCCTAGATAATTTCAATGGAAGAAATACATTCTTTTTCCTCATAAATGCATGAATTATATTTTGAGAACTATTACTGAATGTATGTCTTCCATTTCAGACCGTATATTTAAAAATACTACATTTGCTTTGTTAAGGAGGCTTATCAAAGGGTACAGCATACTTTGTCAAACAGTCAATTCAAAAATCAAAAGTAGAGGGTAGTCTGGTACTCATTTACCTAGCATACATTATGTGCTGGCTGCACCTCTGAGTGAACTGAACTAAGGTAAAACAATCTCTTAGTCCTTAGTCAAATGGTGATTTGAGCATTATCCATACACAAACACCCCGTATGCTCCTACAAATACAGATGTCGCCACACACAATAGGGGCCTTGGAGTTTCCTCTCAAATGCATCACAGAGTTATTATCAGTTTGCCAGGTGTGAAGAACTCATGCTAGAGAGAGAGAGAGAGAGAGAGAGAGAGAGAGAGAGAGAGAGAGAGAGAGAGAGAGAGAGAGAGAGAGAGAGAGAGAGAGAGAGAGAGAGAGAGAGAGAGAGAGAGAGGGAGAGAGAGCAACAGGTTGGTGAACACAGGACCATAGCTCCACCTTGAGGCTGTCCTTGCAGAGAACTTACTGCCTCCAGCATTCTGGCTGCAAGCTGACAGGAGCACATACCCTAATGGGACACAGAAAGGAGTTTTAGAAAGGCATATGGACCTGTGTATTTGATTTCTGAACTCATTGCCATCACTTTATCGCTTTTTTATTCTCTCCTGTATATTAGCAGCTGCACATCTTAGCGTTAGTAGCATTTTACACGCACACGGTTTTGAAGAGGAAAGTGTGTCATATGATCCAAATTGTTTTCATCTGTATGAGTACATGGCTCCCCATCAACACTTTGCATAGATGCACTTTCCTGTTGCTGTGAAAATTATCTTAGTCTAAAATACACTTGAATACACTTTGTTTGCTGTTTTAGTCCAATGCAGCCTTGGATAGATTTGGAGGCAGTTTTAACTGGATGGAGTTTTAATGTTATCTGCAACTTGCAATTTTCCCAGATGAACAGATGTTGCTATTGGGTGATTAAATGTTAGACCAATGGTGAGTAATGATTTAGGGGTAGTGGAGGATTTGGTATGATGTAATAGACAGGAATATTACTGTAGAGAAGATGAATAACAAGAACAAGAGAAGGGAAAATGCAAAATTGCCTAATTATGGCTATTTATTGTGTATCTGTATAAAGACTATGAAAAATTTGTGTGTTCAAATGATGTTACATGGTAGAGACATCAGTTTTCAGTAAAGACTCAAACCATATGGTCACTGAGGTTATTTCTGAAGGAACCTCTGAAAAGGGTTCCTAACTCTCATTTCTGTTATCTATAGATAGGTCTATTGGGGGTATGGCATACCACTAATCCCAATATCCAACAGCATATCTATGGGAATGGCAATTGGTTGCCCTGGTGACAAAATCGTTACATTGTGCCTTACATGTATGTTATTTTGAAGTACTGAATTCTAAACACAATGACCCTAGCTACTGAAGCCATGTCCTATAGAACGATGCTTTAGGAGACAGCAGACATGCAAGTGTGTGACGGCAGAAGGATTTAACATGTGGCTCATATAGCCAGACTCCATCAGCTTCTTTCAAGACCACTGGAACTGGTCACCTCCCCTGCCTCCTACTGTCTTTCCAAAAGGCATAATGGGACCTGCAGATAGTCATGCCTTAGCTTGCTGTCTCAACATTCAACTGCTTTATTACTGTGGAGCAATGAAAGTGTGACGGTACCATCGCCTCATGTTCCCATAAACCCCTGACTGAGATGCAATATTGCCGCAAGTTATACCCAGTTAGCTACCCAGAGTGACGTGCCAGAGCAGGAGCAAATGAACAAATGAAGAAATTAGAAAGAACAGAGTACTTCCTCAGATTAGGGATGGAATCCAATTCTAAATTTATTCCGTTACACAACATTTACTGTGTCAGTTTGTGATATCTACTTTGTTTTATTGATTGAATCAGTTTTCAGGTTTCTCTCTTCAGGCTCCATGCTTCCTACCACAGCTGGATGTGATGGGTAGCATGCTCGCTAATGCAACTAATTAATTACAAAAAAACCCACCACAGAATCAATTGTATTAGGCATAAAACTGATAGAAAGCTAGCTAAATAATACTGCAAAAGGAAAAAAATGTTACGTAAAATGAATTAGCTTGCTGTATGGATAGCGTGAACCAGCGAATGATTGACTCATGCGTGATTTAACAAAATTGTGAATCTGAGTGAATCTGCACATCATATGCTGTCAACTGACATTTAAATTCATTTTGTTTGTTTGTATTGATTTGGACAGTGCAGTTAACCACCTAACTACCTACCTACTCCTCCAAGGGCGTTTTCTGAAATTTTCACGGCTACAGAGCCGTTCTAAAGGCCGATGAGCAGATCTCAAACACAGTCAGAGCACTATCACCTTCTGGGCTGCTGAAGTTTTACGCCAGCACTTCCCTCCCAGAGCGAGGAGGGAGCCACCTCGTCCCCCGCCATTAAAGAGCAGCGTGAAACGGAGAGGCCCGGCAGAACCACAGCCAGAACTTTTCCCATTCGACCCACACCTCTCGCACCAGACCAAGTGAGGAAGCGGCGCATAACGATAGCCCTGAAATGGATCAGATTATGCGGTTTATTCCTCGCCCTTTTAGACACAGAGGTGGCGCTGCAGCAGAATGGTGCTGGTGCACATTATAATTTAGATAGAAGAGAGAGCTCACATCTGTATTGAAAAGGCGGCCTTGCGGCAGTGTTTTTGTTTGCACTACACTGTGGAGTCAGTGAGAGGCCACTAGTGTCTTTTAGGCAACTCTGTCACAACGAATTTTCTCCCTCCCTCTTCCCCGTTCATTCCTTTTTTACTGTGCCCTGCTGGTAGAAATCATTCTTATTTTTAATCGCTCTTACGGCATCGTCCTCCGCTCGTGCTCTCCTCTCCACTGCTTTCTCCCTCTCCTGACATCCTCCAGTTGCTGTTCTGCCCTTTTTCTCACCCCAACCCTTTCCTTGCCCCTCTCCTTTCACCTCTCCCCCTCTCTGTCTCTTCTAGCCTCTCTCACTCTCTCTCTCTCTTTCACTGCAGTTTTTTCCCCTCTCTCTCTCTCTCTCTCACCTTCTCTCTCCCCCTCTCTCCTTCTCTCTCTCTCTCCTCCCGGCAGTAGTCTTGTGCTCTGTCTGACCAGGAGGCCATTCCCCTATTGACCTGCAGGAGACCTCTTTTTGGACAGACTTACCCACAGCTGCAGCTGTGCTCCTGCCAAATAACCTAGAAAATCCTATTACGCAGTCAGTAATGAGAGGATGCCAGTGCAGGGCGGGGCCGGGCTGGGCTGAAAAGGGAGGGGAAGCATCTCCCCTCTTCTCCACCTTTACCTGTCTCTCCCCAGGTCCCAGGGGCTGTGTGTTGTGTATTGGAGGTTGGCAGCACATGCTAACACTGGATTCTGTGCATGCACAGCTATAGCCTGGGCATGCAGAAGCACCTCTTGCAGCGCGGGAAACTCCTCCGGGTTGTCGCCACGCGCATTCCCGCATTCCAGCGAACGGCGGGATTCTGAGCTTGCTTTCGACGCATTCCAGCTGCGCATGGCGTCGGAAGGGCAGACACCAGATGTCCACCCATTTCCACAGCAAGTGAGCACACAAACAAACCATAAACAGACAGATGATACCGCCCCCCTCTCTCCCTGTACTTACTCAGATTAGGGACGGAATCCAATTCTAAATTTACTCCGTTACACAATATTTACTGTGTCAGCTTGAGTTGGAAAAAGGCACAAGCCGTGCTAGTGACCCGATGCAGATCCAATAATGGACCAGGTACATAATTATTGAGTAATAATTACCAAATATTCATTGATGACTGTTCTAGTTGCTCTTCGTTTAATGAGCGTGTTCAGCATATTGCCTGGGGAGCATATTCAGCCTCTGGCTCTTCCTTTAAGTACTTGTCTTTGTGAAAGTAGGAAAAGTGATCACATTACTAACAAAGTATTAGTCCAGTCTAAAGCTCCCTACATTCAAAATTCAAGATTCGAGAAGTCTATTTGTCACGTGCACAGTTATAGACAGTGTACAACTTGCAGTGGAACGTGCAACTGGTTCAACTCCTTTGACTGTGCGAAGTAGCAGAGGTAAAAATAAATTAGATTAACGTGATGAGTCATAAAATATTTAATTTGTTCTGAATTGATACGCCTACACAGAAAGGAAGTGACGCGCGGAAAACAGCCATATGAAAGCGTTCAAAAGATCCACAGTACATAACCCCGCAGGTGGGTAAATCTGTGAGCCAATCAGCTCTCATTTTAGCTGAAGGTGAGACAATTTTCGAATCCAGTCTCGCCGCCGATGATCTCTCTCAGTGGGGACAAATCTGTACTTGATTAAGCTTAATCAACACTTACATAAACAGCCAGAAGTTTAGTCAGTCTGATAGTTTGGCTAGTTTGTCTCAAACTTTACACTGTCGAATTCGACCGGCGGAGAATTTGAAAAAAAAAACTGCCACCGATTCACAATATCTATGAATATATTCCTAGAGCAAACATCAAAATAAGCAAGAAGATAATATAAGTAAATAAATAAATTGTAAATGAAAGAAACTGCAATCTCGTGTAGGCTAAGGACACTCCAACAACCAGCTGCAACTCACTCAGACTAACCACATGTCGTAACAAAGCTTTATTTCATGGCCCTTTACTGGGCTAGAATTGGTCCTTTTAAAAGTATAATTAAAATACAGTTGCAAACAAATTACGAAGACCTTTTAACCTTAAAACGTTAATTAAAAACTACATTCAAAGAGTCAATATAGGTGATAGAAGTGTGGGCACTTCATAAAAACGTTAATTAAAAACTACATTTAAAGAGACAACATAAGCGATAGAAGCGTTTTGTATACTTTTGCATATTTTCAGAGCAACTTCGTGTAGCACATATTTAGCGAATACACTCGATATGTAGCCTATATTATTTGCGCACAATTTATTCTGAATTCTTCACTCCATAATACAATTCCTTTTTTAAGATAAACAGCTATTGCCAATATGTTAGCGTATGCATAAAACTTTTTCATCACTTGAAAAACTGCCTATGTTGAATAGTGTAGGTTTTTAAATAAAGAAGAATCTGTACAGACTGAGAATCGGTGTCAGGAGACTAATTTCGAGCCAAACGTGTGTAACTGCCTGGCTTTTTGTATACCTGTTTTCGTATTCGTACATTCAGGAATTCCTATCAGTCAAACCCATTGAAAAGAGAAGAAACCAGGGAAAAATGTCGTTTTAAATAACTAAATAAAAACAGCGAAGATAGGGATAAATAGAGCAAGAAATGTTATATGAAATAAAATACTATTTTGTCTTATGAATCTGAGTAATTTAGTCTTTCACGAGCAAGTAATACACGTAGGCTAATAGGATTTGATTCAATTATGTGATTCAATTCATTGCACCTAATCTGAGCTCAACAGTCGCTCCACGTGAGCTCAAGAGTTTCATCAGAAATATTTTTGAATTCACGTGGCTAGCTAAATGAAGTGTAAAAATGCTCTGATTCTTTACTGGCGGGATACATTGAAGTACCAAATGTAAGTTACTGAAAAACAAAATTTATAGTAGAAATTTCTCTTTTATTTGACGCACTAATGTACCGACCAGTTCGAAAGGTCATCTTGGGAAGATTCAACAAATATGTCCAACAAATTAATGTACCAATTGGTAAATTATGACCAGATTACATAATTAAGACCAAAGATATTCAAATTCTTCTCCAACATGATTACATTTATATGATTACGTACATTTCACGTCTGCGGGAATCGCGTTACGACACTTGTGGGCACATATTTCCTCGGACGAGTTTGAAATGGATGGCTAACTACTTTCGACAGAACGCTGGTATTTTGTGGGCTGTCACTGTGGTAACTTGCAAATACGTATTATCATTGTTTTTACGACTCTTTTCACGAGCGCATACTTTCATAATTGACTCAACCATTTTTCGATAATAGATTTTTTTTTGGAAATCAAATCTTTTTTTCTTTTTTTTTGCCCATTTGTGCAAGCTAACTGTGCCACAGCTTTACTTGTAACCTTATACAAAATATATCCCTGTCTAGTTTTGTTGGTGTTGTTTGTTTAGTTTTTGTTATTACTATGGTGTCAGATTTGTTGCCGATTTTTAAATGTGTGCAATTAACTAAATAGAGTTTTATAATTACTAACAATTTCCCTAAAATGTGTAGGCTACATGATGTGTTTAATTACGTGCTCGTTGCGGTTTACCCAGAGAAACTTCCCTTCGTTTTTATGTCAATCAAAAGATTAATCGATAAAAGTAGATACAAGATACAAGTTAATGTTAATGTGCTACTATTATCGAACGATCAAACAGTCAATAAAATAAGGTAGTGTTCATTTAAGGTCATTTCATAAATTGTGAATAGCTTTTTTTACAACTTGTTCAATGATAAAAGTAAGGAATTTAATTTATTTTGTTTCCCCATTAATCTGAAAGGTTAAAGGAAAAATACTAATGAAAGTGTGGGACTGCTCGCGCGCAACGTGAATTCCAGTCTCGGGGAATATTATTGTGAGTGGGCCAAAGGTGTGACATTGCTTTGTTTTATGGGAGAAAACATGCAAATTCATATTTATGGGAGGGATATTCGGAGAGTATTTTATAGTTTCAGGCCATATTCATAAGTTTACATAGCTACAGTGAATGATAATGAGGTCAAATTGAATTAAATGGGTCACCTGCTTGCAAAATGGTTGTTTCTCATTGACTACAGTCTCGTGCTGAAATTGACACACCCCAAACGAAAAGTAATACCAACTCATACTCAGGAATAGTTTTCCTCGAAATCATTTTGTAACCCCTGAAATGCGGGTCCTTTCCTTTTAAATATTTGGCCCAATAATATCCGGCCCTCCTTCTCACATTGCTTTTCATCACTGTGTTGCACTTAAAACACATTAACACCTGTAGCCTGGGCACGAATAAATATCCCACAGAAACGAAAATGTGCTGTAAAACACATCGGGATACTGTGATATAATACATCAGAAAATGTCAAACGAATGGCGGGACACAGCTGACCCTTTTGATTGAAGATTCATATAGCTAAGACAAAACATGGAGTGATTTTAGAGGAACATACCGTTCCTCTAAAGCCATTCAAACATGGTGTCATTGTTTTTGTATCGTTTTCATTAATTTCTCTACGCCATACACCTTTAGTGACTGGTTAATAGTGTTAACAACAACAACAACAACAACAATAATAATAATAATAATAAACTAGAACAATAGTCAATTATTATTAACACTATTGATATTATTATTAATTGTTAGTTGTAGAAGTAGTGGCAATAGAGTCATTTTTGTAGAAGTAGCGATAAGCAGTAATAAATTGATGAACACCTTGAGCTTCCTGGACAGGTTCCCTCATAGCTTATGATATCAGTGCTGAGTCTCAGACGAGGTGGCCGAGTGGTTAAGGCGATGGACTGCTAATCCATTGTGCTCTGCACGCGTGGGTTCGAATCCCATCCTCGTCGGAAACAGTGGTACGTTTTGAAATTTAATTGCATCGAAATCAAAAACGGCTACATTTCTGAATACAAGCATGTGTGTTAGAATGAAGAACTTTAGAGTTACTTACTCCATAAGAATGTCTACAACAAACATGTAGTGTCAGATCCAAGTTTAACATGAGATATGCAAATATATGGGTATCATACTTTTTTGTACCCCTAACTTTCATGTCATAACATTCACCAGTTCTAATTCAACAAGGTATGTCAACATTTTGTGTAGGGGTGGGTGCCGATTCACTATTCCAACACTGAGAATTTTAAGAATCTCTTCTGGGCACAGGGAGTCTATTTTTGCACAAACACGTACAAATGTGCAATGTTTTGCGAGTGCATCAAAAGCAAAATAATAATTAAACATTAGTATTTTGCTTTAAAACTGGAATTACATTATAAATAAAATGTATATTAGGAATGTGCTCTCACTGGAGATTTTTGGAAGCCAAATGATTTGGGCAAACCGGTCTACTTACACAACTTCCACATTAAAGTCACCTCTCCCTCCATCTGCAGTACAGCTTCTGCCTTCCTTCATGGCAGTACAGAACCAAGAAAGGCAGTCATGTGACCCTACAGTTCCACCAAGGTGCATGAAATCAGGCAGAGCTGTGTTTACATTACATGCCTTGCTAATGGAGGCCTGATTAAATACAGGTGTGGCTTGAGAGCAGAGGGAACTGCTGTGGGCTTGCATAGGCTGGTTTCTTTGTCTGTTCGGTTTTAAAATAAATGATTGGTTTTTAACCTTTTGTTTTTTGGCTCATTTATGAGAGAAGTGGCAGCCAGCTTCTCTACAAGCAGTAAGGATGAAAAAGTTCAGGGACACAGGGAGGACAACGGAGGTGGAAGAGCACAAAATGTGAAAACCAGTGCAATTCAGCTAGACGCCTCCAGTAGAGTAGTTAATCTTTATCTGTCAGATAAATACAAACAGCAGTATCTTTACCCTCATTCTAGAATAGACTGGCCCATGTTCCTGAACATTCCCAGTTTACATGTAAGCAGTATCTCCTGTGTGTCCAGGCACAAGGTGTTGTCCTATGAATACTGTTCAGCACCAAGCCAACATCTGTATATTATAATTTATTCATATGCCTGATTTTTTTCTGCTTAAAAATAGGAAGATCCTATGTCATAATCAAAATGGCATTGCATAGAGCAAAGTCACATTGTTCACAATCAATGACTTGTATTAAATTAATCCATTTATACTTTTGTGGGGAATTGATCATTCTGTTCAATTTCATTTGAAATGGACCGCTCTCTGCCTCCAGCAGGTATCATAATGCAGTCTGAGGCTTTTCGTCTACTTGGTAGCAAAATGCTTTCTGGGTTTTGTAAGATATCACTTCATGACACAACACAGGAATTTAACTCCTTTAAAAATAACGAAATACATGAGTTCTCACCTGTGGCTTCCTGCTACTGGAGGAGAGAAAAATAACTCCTACATCTGTAAAACAGTGCTTGAATTTTACTTTAATCTGAAATACTTGTGAGTCATGCAAAACAACAACTGGTTAAGCATGAATATCAACCAAAAGTAAGCTGCTGGTTTCTGCCACCAGTTGTCACTGGCTGCCATTGGTTGAAATGCGTCTCTGAAACCCACAGGTCTGTGGAGCACCAGGACCTTTGCTCTAGAGCGCCATCATAATCAAGATGGCTGACGGGTGGAGTGTGCTGCTCCGAGACAGTAGTCTCTTCTGGTGGTCAAGAGACCACTTCTGGGGTCACAAGTGGGGTGACCACTTCTGCCAGGTAAGAGTGCACAGGTAACGTGCACCTTGACAAGCTGTCTGCATTTTAGATTTTATAGCCTATTGGTGTGTATAAAATGTGAGGTTATGTGACAAGATAATCTTGTACTGAACTGTAGGCTGTGCTCTGTGTAGGTTTCTCTGGATTAGGATGCCTGCAAGAACTCAATAATGTAATGTCATGTAGACATAAAAACATAAATTTAAGGTGATGAGAAGGAAATCATCCGATCTCCCTGATTATATTTCGTGAATGAAAACTACCCCTTCTGATTCAGCCGCTACCCCTTCCAATCATGTCCTCCAGAGCACATTGTGATGGAGGCAGGGTGTGGAATTCACAAGGGAGGAGGAAGCGAAGTTCGCTGACCTTTCATGGTGTCGCCCGCGTCAGCGCGCCGACGAGGACGGGCGCTGGCAGCGACAGCGCTGCTTACGCCTGCGGTGCGCGAGGAGCCAGCCTCGCAGCTACGAGACCGCGGCGCCGTCACGGTCAGCGCTGACCGCCGTTCGTGATTGCCATCGAGCTGACACCCACACGCCGCGAAAACGCCCGTCATCTCACTCCCTCGATTTGCTGACCGGGTGGTGCATGTGCCATGACCTAAAGCGTGTGGGCGTGAGCTCAGAGGCTCACGGCTACAAACACCAGCGGCACTACCATCCAAAAAATGCAACTTCATCCAAACAGTCCTGTGCATGGATCTGACTCCCTTTCAGCTCGTCTCTATAAATTCAGCTGGAGTTGGGGTTAAGCTTTTGGTATTATTTTCTTTTCTAGGGATATGGTTACGATAAGGGTTGGGTTTCAGACAAAAAGCTTGGGAGTAACAGTCTGATCAGGTTTCAGGTGAAGAGAAGAAGAATCATGTACAATATTACCAAATCATAGCTTTACTTTAGTTCTATTTGAACTAACTGTACAAAAGTTGTGAGCCAAAGCCCAGAATATATATGCATATATACATACACTCTTAACACACTTTAAAGGGGAAGTAAACCTCAAACCAAGTCTATTTCTTCTTGTTCCTGGCATTATACTTTATCTGGCATTAAAGAGAAAGAAGGGATAACATAATGCCTGTGTACACATTCAAGCGCAAGTTATTGATTATCCACGCGATTATATGTCATAGTGCATTATAGCTCCTATCCAGAGATGTGATCGTATTGATTCCCAGGTGAAACATGTGAGCAGGTAGTCTAACATGACATGAGCACTGCCACCAAATCTGTAAAGGTCATCAGTTAGGCAACTCCCTTATGAGCTGTTCACCATTCAGGCTCCGATTATTCAGTGCAAACCCAAGCCATTTACTATCACCTGAAAACTCCTCTAATGTGAACACAAAGTGCTGAAATGTAAGAGCAAAGTAACAAGGGAAGTGTGGTTGACCTACCCACCCCTATCCCTGCTGTGGGCTCCAAGTCATTGTTGGCATGGCACAGCCGATTTTGAGCCCATGTCAAAGATGCGCATCTTGCCAACTGAGTCACTAGGCAGCCTCGGAACGTTACCAAGGAACGTTGTATGAATTAACAACCACAGGACTACCACCACTGTGTGTTACAGATTCAGGATGCAACTCCAAACCCAAATGTAACCTCCCCACATGACTATTATTGCGAACACTCATCCATGCTGTTCATCTAGCCCTGCCCTGCTGGTTTGGCTGGTCTGCTGTCTCTTGTGATATGCTGTGACAGTGCTCTTTAATTGCGTAATTAGCAAAGGTCAGTGAGCTGCTAGACAAAACTGGAGGCAAAAGCAAATGCCTGGTTTCACGAGTGCAAATTCCACCCTGATGCATCCATTTTCCCAATTAACTGGATAACGTCAGTGACAAAACTCAGACCCGTGCTCATTCTTGCTCAAGCAGCTCAAACAGCGCTGTGCTTTCAGTTTGTTCTTGTTCTTCCCTTTTTGTTCTGGCTTTTGTTGTATTGCCTCATTTAATCTTTCACACAATTTCACATTAATATTGACACCCCACAGCAAAGGACTCATGATTTGCTGTAAATGATTTGAAATGTGCCATTTCGCTGATTTTTCTATCATGTTCTGCTACCTATGTTTTTTGCAACCCCATTTTCGCCAAAGACAAAAAACCCCCCTTTCCAGTCCCGGCATTGCTGTTCAGTCCTTTAGTAGCAACGTTTTCCAGAGAAGCCCCTCATTCAGAGCAGCAGAGCCGTGGCAGACCACGAGCATAAGTGCATCTCCTCTCCTTGCTTAAAAACGTCAGCTCTCATTACGGTTCCTCCGTCATGTGGTGCACCCGCACGTTTTTTTCCTCCTCCCCGGGATCTCCATCCTCAGAGCACCATCATCGCCTCCGCCCGAGACGAGGTCGCCGGTCAGAAGTGCTGACAGCGTGCACCTCACAGCTGCCGCGGTTCACCTCTCTGAGGGCTGACATCCACGGAAGCGAGTGCAGTTCAAAAGGTGCATCCTTCTCCAGAGAGAGCGAGGGCATTAAGAAGTAATGCGCCGCCCAGCTGACAAGGCCAGGGAAAGCCGAGGGTTTGCTTGGTCCTCTGAGGCCAGTGCTAATTACAAGGCCGCACTGTATTATTCATGTAGACGTCAGGGGGTACGGATTGATATTTCACTTTAGCGGCCACAAGCCTGACCCCAGTGAAGCCGTTTTGTGCTGGAAAACAAGATTACTCACTGTTAAAACACAGACAAATTAAAGTGTGACAGGTTAAGAGATTGTCCTTGTGCATCCTGTCTATCTGCTGATGAATTAATGTATTTAATGAGTGCATAAAATGTTTGAAAAAAAGCACAGTGTTTGCATGTTCACACACAGCACAAACTGCACTCCTCTGGGTTTTGTCAGAGGGCATCATTCCCAGCAAATGCCTTAAACCATCTACATATACTGCTGCCAGGCCAACAGGGAAACGTTTTTATAAATCGGACAAGGGACCGCGTCAGAGTCACTCAGTCCATGCCGCAGCTGTGAAATCGTGACTTGAATCGCATCATGCTGCATATTAAATGAATTGTGTTCATCACTTCAGTCACATGACCATGCAGGCCAGAGAAGAAGGATACTGCTGGCTGGGGCAAGTTTCACTTCCTGTTTTCTCTGTTACCAAGCTCTTTTTTGTGCACAGGATGTCAGAGAGGGGACAGAAAGTGAGAGTTTGTGGGAGGCAGATAGAGCAGAACAGATCTTGTGTTACAGGCGAACACCCCATATCTGACCTTCCTGGGACCCAGCAACTCGAACCGTCAGCACCGTTTCCATCATGCTGACTCCAGGTAAGGGCAGCAGAATTTCAGGTGAGACAGACAGGTGGGCTGGCGAGAGTGAGTCGTGCGTGTAGCATCATAAGCTTGGCAGTCATTGAAATAAATGAAACGTTGAGGTGAAATCAGAATAAAATATAATGCTTGTTTGAAATTGTTGTGTACAAATTTAAGGTCAAAGCACATTGTGTTGAGATTTAATACAGCTCTTCTAATAATATGTGATGTAATAATATGTGATTTGTATTGAAATTATTCTGATAAATCTGTATCTTGGATAGAAAACTCTTTGGTGAAACATGTAATCAAGACAAAGTCCTCCTACCTCTCGTTGACAGGATTCAGCAGTAATGGCCAGTATTCTGGGCTTGCAGATGGCGAATGATGTGGTTCCCATGCTGGGTCATTGGGCACAGATGTTTAAACATAAATCAGACAAATGAACAATGATCTCTCAATCATTATTTGTTTGCTTTCCAGATGTCCAGATCCAGGGCAACTTACAGAGCTCCCATGTGACTTAATGCTTTTATTTATACACCCGGATATTTACTGGAGTGGTTGTGGTTGTTAAGTACTTTGCCCAAGCAAAGAGCATTCCAGCAGAGAGTCAAGTCTGAAACCTTCTGTCGGGTTTCCATGCTCCCTGCCCTGTGATCTATTTAATTGATGTTTGCACAGATAATAAGGATCCTCCACAGCAGGAGATGAGAAGGCCAGTAGAGTCTCTGACACACTGTCCGCCCTAATTTCACTTCCCAAACATTTACCGATCCACGGGGTGTACTTCTCCTTTGCATTATTTGAAACGTTGACTCATTCTGTGTCAAATTCTGCACAAATGCATTGTTTTCTTCTGCCTCAGTTGTTATATGAAATTATTGTCATCGGTTTTCATTGTTTAATATAACAGCAAATCTTCAATCAACATCAACCCCTTTCCTAACATCAGATGAGTGCCTGGTTTGTGTTTGACAGGTTCTGGAGAGGAAAGCAGTTATTCCTCTGAAGATGAAGAGGATATTCAGGTATTAATTTTTAAAATGAATAACCTGGACACTCTTTCGTGGTGCCCATTTTAGGCTGTTGTTCGGTGTAAAACCAGCAGCCACCTGCCAAATAAATGCTATTTCAGCTGCATGGTTTCCATGCACTATATGTGCGTGTTATTGTAGCCAAGGTGGAGAAATACAGGGGATGACAGAACAGAGCGTGTGTGATTTTTTATTGTAAATGTGGCGTGTGGCGTTCGTGCCAGTTGTGCTCCAAATACTGATGCTTCTGTTCCCCTGAATGAGCCCATGTGTCTGCCTGCATTTGTCATAGTGCCAGATTTTGGAGAAGGAGAGAGATGAGGCGAACCAGAAGCTGTCCGAGATCGAACAGGGTAAAACTTTGACGTGCGATCAAAAATTTGGGAGTTTTGAGCTGATTACACCCGTCAAAGCAGAGCATGTTGGTTTGACATGACTCTATGTGTCTGTGTGTGCATGCACGTGTGCACGTGTGTGTGTGTGTGTGTGTGTGTGTGCGCGCGTGGGTCTCCAGTGTCGCTCCAGCTCCTGAAAGAGATCGACGCCCTGGAGATGCAGTTCCAGATCGAGCGCTCGTGCCGGGAGAATGCGGAGGCCTTCGCAGTGAAGGTGCGAGCTTCGACTGCGGATGATTCAGAGCTGTAAGGGAAATATAGTCAGCCCCCACCTCCCTCCCTGTCCCCACCCCCTGACCCTCTGACCTCTACAGATGACAAAGGAGAACAAAGTGCTGAAGAGAAGGAGCCAAGCCCTGATGCCACTCATCCGCGAACTTCCTGAAAACCTGCACGCGCTGACCTTTGACCCTGAGCCCGAGCCCGGGCCCGAAACAGACCCCGACGATGGTGTATCATCCATTCTGCAGTGCCAGTCCCAAATCCGAGGTAGGGTCACGCCTGTAGCACCGGGGAAATTGGGAATGGCAGCCAGTGGAGACAAACTAGGAGGACTAAATTTTGATGGACAGCCTTGGAACCTGAGAGAAGAGAGGTCAGTAGTGGTAGAAGGGGAGTACTGGTAGATAATAACAGTGCTCAGTACAGAGGTGTGGCCGTAACAATGGCAGCAGTAGCAGCACTAAGCACTGGGCGTATTGGCAATAATTCCTCCCACTACCTCAGAACTGCAGGGTTCTCTGGATCAGCTTCTGGGGGAGAAGTTGCAGCTGTCTGAGCAGGTGGAGGAGCTGAAGAAAGAGCAGGCCAAACTCAGAGAGCAGGTAACGCTTGCGGGGATTGTGCTCTGTGCCTGTGTCTGTGTGGCCAGATGGAGGCGCTATGGAGAGAGCAGACGCAGCCTCAGGAGGAAGACGCGACAAGAATCGATCTTGCGTGTCTCGAGTCTCTGTCCATGGAAACACACAGAAACACAGGAATCACTATTAAATAGAAAGAATACCTGAGGCTGGGGCTTCGGGAAGAACAGAAGTCAGCACTTATTGATGTCACCTGAGATTACCATTTATCTTCCTCTCACACAGGAAGTGAACTATGGGAGGCAATGTGTCAGCTCTTTGAAGCTGTGTAACAATGTCAGCCTGTAGAGAGAGAGAGAGAGAGAGAGAGAGTGTGTGTGTCAGTGTGTGCGTGTGTGTGACTGTGTCCTCTCTCTTCCTTCAGCTAGCCATGGAGGTGGAGGAGAAGGAGGCCATACTGAGGAAACTGAGCAAGCAGAACAGAACTTTGACCAAAATGAAACGAGGTGAGAGCAGCTCAAACTGTCAACCCCAGCGTGGCCTGGTCCCACCCCCTTCCCAAAAGTTCACAGCCCTTCAGACTTAAATGTTAAAGGTGAAACGGAGTGAACATGCTGGGAAAAGTTTATTTCAGTCTCCGTGGCAATTGCGGCGGAAGGCAGCCTACCCCCTTACTTTCTGCTCCTCTGTTGAGACACCCCATGGTGTGCCCGTCACCCCCCTGTGTGACGGGAAGGTCACTGCCAGGAGGGACAAGTGTCATTTACTCATGAGAGACGCACAATTTGGAGGTCACAGGGAAGACATCTTCCGTAACAGCCAGAGACATTTTCCCTTCCCTCTTCATGTCCTCAAGGTCTCTACCATCCCGTCTGTTTTGGAGGATCACAGTGTGTCCTGTTCGAAGGGCAGGGTGTGAAGAGACTTGCGCAATGCCGAGATAACTCTTCACGGCAGCGAACCAATCATTTGCTGGTCCACTGAAGCCGCTGCCATGGCAATGCAGAGTCTGCATCTCTCCATCACTATTGGTTCCCGCAGATAGTAATGACAAAAAAACAGTTTAGAGACAAACCTGTGGTTGAAATGTAGCTTGATAGCGTACCCAGGAAAGACACAATGCGCTGCTATGCCCACGATTGTGTGTAGTATTCAGGTGCAGTTTCAAGAGAGTCATTTGTAAGCCGATAGCTCTACGCTGACGTGAAATGATCTGCGCTGCCCGCAGGATCCATCAGTGTCTTTGGGTCAGACACCCAGTGAGACTGACATGGACAGCGTCACAGAGCTGTGAACTGCTCGAGGTGAAATTATTGTAATCAAGCAAAAAGGCTGTGCAGTCTGATAATGGGTGGAAGTTTGATGGGCTTCTCCAACAATCAACCAGAAGCTTAATGAGAATCTGTTAGCTGGGAAGAATGCAGGGTGTCATTGATACCTGTGGATGCAAACTATGCAGGGAGTCACTGATGTCTGTGGATGTAAACTATGCAGGGAGTCACTGATGTCTGTGGATTTAAACTATGCAGGGAGTCACTGATGTCTGTGGATGTAAACTATGCAGGGAGTCACTGATGTATGTGGATGTGAACTGTGCAGGGAGTCACTGATGTCTTTGGATGTGGCTTCAGTGTGGCCTTGTCTGTGTGTGCAGTGTCCCAGCTGGTCTCCCAGGAGTTCACTGATATCACCCAGAAACTGGAGCTGGAGCAGGGCCTCAGACAGCATGCAGAGGTGTTTGCCCACCAGGTACAGCCTTTCATTGTGCGTGTGCGTGTGCGTGCATGTGTGTGTGTGTACGTGCCTGTGCACGTGTCTGTGTGTGTTTGAGTGTGTGTATGTGTGTGTGCATCTGCTTTGAGAGGTCATTGCCCATCAGGTGTCATGTGTAAGATAAAGACTGCACACATCCCTGAGAGAGACAGCGAGAGAGGGATACAGAAAAAAACAAATGCACCTCGCATTTTTCCCAAGGCAGTAGGTAAATACTGTATTCATTTATGGCCCCAAGCGCATCTCTTAAACCAAGGACCGCCATTCAGGGATCTGCTCTGTCAGCCCCCCATGGTTCACGGTTGCCTGGATGGAGCAGCGGCCTTCTCTCATAGAAACCTCCCAGGTGTCGGACACGCCGCTGAATCAATAGAGCTTTTATACCTCCGACGCTGACCTCAGACAGCCCGAGGAAGTGAGGACTTCCGTTAGATCAAGAGAGAGGGGCCGGGGGGGGGGGCACAGCTGAACCCTGCCGGATGAAAGGAGACTGATATCATCGCAATTCACCGTCCCTCCGCACTCCCCCCACCCCCACCACACCCCCGCCTTCCCGATGAATGGGAAACGTTTACAACTCGCGCTAATTGCCGTAACTCAGCCGAGATGGCCATGCCCCGGGAGGACACAGGAACGGCCTTCCCGATGGAGCATGAATGGAGGAGCATGGGTCACTGTGAGGGGACTTCCTCATTCAGGCGGGGGCGGACGTGGGGGGAACGGGGGGACAGGGGGACGGGGGTGGATGTTGGGCTCTTTATTCAGTGCAGAGGTGCTGTAGAGTAATTGGACAAGTAAACACAAAAAAACATGAACCGCAGAGGCAGTGATGAGCTTTTGTGAAAACGTGTGATGCAGGTTTTGACAGCTGCTCTTGTAATGAACGTTTTTTTTTTTTTTAACTGGGTGACTCGACACAAAGGCGGTCTCCTTTTCAGTTCCCTGTATTAATTGGCTGCCACCACAACAGCAGTTTGTGCTTTCAGCGCTGCCTCATTTGACACTCTGTGCCTGCCCTGTGATGGCTGCCTTTAAGCGCATTTTGTGCAGGCAGTGTATGGACGCCCGTACAATAGCCAGTCCTAAGGGGTTCTTGCTTGTGAAAAGGACCCCTGCGGTTCCCTCAACTTGGCCCCTTATTCTCAATGCACTGGGAAGTGCTGCTGATTGAGGAGGGCCTTTTTTAATTACTCCCTTTAGTCTGCTCGTTGTTTTGAAAACACTCTCATTCATAGCGCCTGTGCATTTGTGGCATAATGAAGGTTCTAAGGCGTCACTGATGGGGGCAGCTGAAACAGCGTGCGTACTGAGATCAGCTGCAATTTGCATGTCAAACATTCGCGCTGCCTAATAGCGGTGCCGCCTGGTCAAATTGCTGTTTGTGTTGGGGGTAACGGCTGGGTGCACACAAGCGCCGGGTGACACATAAATCGTGACTTAGTGAAGGTATCTTGTGTAGTCGTCCTCCCCCGCCGTGGTTTTCTGACCTGAGCACATGAGATCCCTGCTGTTGCACCTTGGAGGTGTGAGACTGAAACCCGAAGTGAAAGTTTCGAGCCGCACACAGAAGCAGAAAGCCTCATCCAGTGGATTCCCAGTTCCTACATTCACTTCCTTCAGTGTCTCACGTTTGTGGACCATGTAGCTGTCTGAAGCAGGTGGATCTCAGCATTAGAATACACAGAGATAAAGGGAACATCCCAGCGGTGCTGTAATGATTCTCCTCGGGAATCTCCGATTCTCCTGAAAGGCTGGGCTTTGGTCAACTGTGGAGGACGATTTGTTTTCCAGCCACAACACTCTCTAATTGTTAAGGGCTAAAGAGTACTTTCAGGTCTTTTATCATAAATGTTCTCTAAAATGCCAGGCTAGCCAAAGTAACCTATTGATTAGTCTAAACCAATGGTGATGTGGGAGTACTCTGCAAACTGCAATATGGTGCTTTCATTTATACAGCAGAACCATGGCACCAACCATGGTCTTATGGCAAGTTGCTCTAGTTAATTAGCTTGTCTTACTCCCTTAGTCGGCGTGACACATACTTTACTGAAATGCTCTCTATGTCTCACTGTAAGTCTCTGACTGGCTGGCGGTTTGATTGGCTGGCAGATGCTGGTGAAGCAGAGGGAGACCCAGAGGCAGAGCATGCTTCTGATCCAGAATGCAGACACCGGCCCTCAGCTCCAGCAGGCGCTGGAGCAGGTGGCCCAGATCAGCAGCACCCTGGAGGAGATCCGGCTCCAGCACCAAAGCCAGGTGTGTGTTCATGTGTACGTAGACGCATGGGATCCGTGTGTGTGTGTGTGTGTGTGTGAGAGAGAGGTAATGTGTATGTATGCCTGCATGTATGCATAATATGTGTGTGTGGTACACATGTATGCAGCACCTGTACAGTGAGTTTCCTGTGTGCGTGTTGGTTGATATGTGTGTGGCTGTGTGTGTGTGTGGTACACGTGTGCAGCACCTGTATGGTGAGTTTACTTTATGTGTTTCAGTCGATGTGAGTGTGTGTGTGCACGTGTGTGCATGTGTGTGTGAGATACACGTGGGCAGCACCTATATGGTGAGTTTACTGTACGCATTTCAGTCGATGTGTGTGTGTTTGTGCGTGTGTGCGTGCCTGTGCATGTGCGTGGTATCAGTGTGTGCAGCACTTGCGCAGTGTGTTTACGGGTGTCAGTCAGTGCGCGCGCGAGTCTGCTTTCAGTCTCTGTGTCCGTGCCTGTGCAGGTGGTGCAGACGCAGGCCACCGTGGAGGAGACCAGCGCGCTGGCAGAACTGCAGAGCATCCGAGCTCAGCTGGAGAAGAGCGAGGGGGAGAGGAGAGACACAGAGATCCGACTGAAAGACGCCCAGCGCAGCATCACAGAGCTGCAGGAGGAGGGTACCTCTCACTCTGCCATCTTTACTTATTTACATCCCTTCTTTTGTTTCGGCTTCTCTTATTCAAGACAGGCTTATACCTTGAACGTTCTGCGGTCTGTCTCGTGTATCTCTGGTCAAGCCGATTGCTTAGGGGTGCAGCTCGCTCCAGTGTTGCTCGTCCCTCCCTCTTGGTTCCGTTATTTTAAAATCGGCACACTACACCTCCCAGTGAATCCTTCTTTCCTCTTCTAGTCAAGCAGCTTCAGGATAGGCTGAAGCAGGCAGAAGTCAAAACCACCCAATCAGATCAACCACAGGAAGAAGGCTCCACCCCTGCTCCGCCCCCACCACCTCCTCCACCACCACCTCCACTGCCACCCCCTTCCGCAGCTGAAGTAAAGTAAGATGTTTTAAGGTCGCAAAACATTGTTCAGCAGCTACATGCAGACCATATGTCTTGTATTACTCTAGTAGAGTATACTATAGTGCAACATGTGTTATTTTCATGCCAGATGTTAGCTTCTGTATAGTAAAAACGTAATGTATAATTTCTAATTCCAATGTGACAATTCATTTTTGCATTATGCGTTACGCATTTTTTTGGTATCTCACCATTTTCCATGAGTTTAACTCAATGATCTCATAATTGGGACATGGAATAATTTTCCAGTTCCTCCCGTATTGGTTAAAGTAGTTTAAAATATGCTTTTTTTAATTTCCTCTGGAAAATGACTACTGTGAACCCTCTGCAGCAACCTGTTTGTAGATTGTAATATACCAGATGAGGTGCTGGCCATTGATTGGTTGGCTGAATGACTGATGCATTTGTGATGTTTGGTAAATAACATGCTCTTCCTCCTTTGCTTCCTTCTCTCTCTCTCTCTCTCTCTCTCTCTCTCTCTCTCTCTCTCTCTTTCCCTAGCCCTCTAGATGCCCTGAGGAAAAGGAAGAAGAATTCCTCCAGCACCACAGACAAAAACAGTGAGCATCCCTCCTTCGATGCAACACCATTCACTTTGGTGTCTGAAAGCACCGTGTGCAAGCCCACTGCGTTTTGGTCCTGGTGTGCCACAGGCCGGCAGGTTGTCACTGTATGCAAATCATCAGAGCTCACTGAAGCGCAAAGGCTAATGGGTTAGATCAGTGGTAGGAGATCCCTGTTCCCGATACCAAAGCAGTGGGGTAGTTATGGCTTCAAAACAGGAGAGCAAATGAAATTGTATTTGTAACTGACAGGCCCAAATGAGGTCAGTCCTTCAGCATTGGGCCACTCCGTGTTTCTTCTAAGTCGACATGTATTGCAAGGCTGACCGTGTGTGTGTCCGTGTTCGCGTGAATCTCTCAGGCCAGCCATCCTCACCTGACATGAAGGCCAGAGCAGTGGAGGAGATGATGGAGCGAATCAAGAGGGGGATAGTGCTGAGACCCACCCAAAGGCCACAGCAGGTATGCAAAGGGGATGGGCTGAGACCCACCCAAAGGCCACAGCGTGTATACCAAGGGGATGGGCTGAGACCCACCCAAAGGCCACAGCATGTATACCAAGGGGATGGGCTGAGACCCCCCCAAAGGCCACAGCAGGTATGCAAAGGGGATGGGCTGAGACCCACCCAAAGGCCACAGCATGTATACCAAGGGGATGGGCTGAGACCCACCCAAAAGCCACAGCAAGTATGCCGAGCGGAGGCCTGGTCACCCTCCTGTTCCAAACTACAGACCGCCAGCTGCACACGGCTCACTCTCACCTCACTGGCCGAGGCTCTTAGGCTCATGCTCCGTCGCAGTTTAGCGTTTAATTAGCCAAAGCGAACGTCTGGGCATGAAGTCAAATCCCCCAGATCCTGAGTAGCGTTTTTCCAAGTCAGTTGATAGTGGCAGATTTCCCATTAAACCTGTAGCACAATAAATGTTGACAGACAAACGCAGGCTGCGGTCATGGCTCCAAGCATTGGTAGGCTACTGCAGTGCCTAAATGGTTTTAAAGGGGTGAGAGGGTAGCATTTAGCGGCATGACTGTGGATGTATTGGTCAAAATAAAAAATCTGCCCAGTACCACAGCATGTTAAACATGGTACATAATTAAAACAAAAAAACATTATGAGCTGAAAAAAAACGAGAGCTGATTTCTCTGATGAGGTATCTGCATCTGGTGCTATTGCCCGTAAACAGTCTCCAAAATTATTCAGTGAACTGTCATCATGGCAACATCGCTGGCTGCAGTACTAACACTGCCTCTTAATACTAAATAGGAGAGTAGACCACCAGCTGTATGAGGTTCTCTTCTGTTTTTAAAGATGCAGTATTTACTTACACCACGGCGTATTATCTTATCAGTACTGAAAGTAAACAAAGCTAACCATTCAAAAACATAAATGCCAATAATGTAATGTAATATAAATGAAAAACAGCTCCATAGAGGATAAGCTTCCTAACTACACGGAACATGATTAAGCAATGACACCAACATGCTATACTGCTGAAACCTGTAAGGGTTCATGGCATTGTCTCCCATCTAATACTAGTAAACTGATCAGGATGATCCAGCAATCAAATTTTGAGCAACCTGTACGTCTCCACAGCGACTGCTTATCCACGGCAACCTTTGACCTTTCCCATTTCTTGCAGGTCGGGTCGGAAGATGACTGGAGGGTCAGTATTTTCTAATCACTGTTAGTTGTCATAAGTGCAATGCTCCACGATAGTTGCCGTATCTCGCAGTTCCAGGCTCTGCTGCCCTTTATTTTGGAGTCATAATACTCAATACTTTCAAATGACCGCGTGGTGCCATATTTCTCTTGCATCTCAGGATCAGAGGAGCGATAAGAGGAAGTCTGCAGTGCTCGAGTTACAAGGAATGCTGGTAAGAAAGCGCCAAAGCAGCCAATTGCAGGGAAATGCATCTTACTGTGCTCCTTAGCATCTCCTGATGAGGTGGTGGTGTAGCATAGTGGTAAGGAGCAGGGCTGTAAACGTCTGACTACCACTGCTAAGACAATAAGCGCCAGTCTCTGTGGCGCAATCGGTTAGCGCGTTCGGCTGTTAACCGAAAGGTTGGTGGTTCGAGCCCACCCAGGGACGGAGAAATTTTGTGGTGGCAGTGTAGCATACTGTTACAACCATTCCCCACATCTTACACTCCGTCGTGTGACCATGATGAGAGACAGCAAAAGCTACGCCCAACGTGGGGCTCGAACCCACAACCCGGAGATTAAGAGTCTCATGCTCTACCGACTGAGCTAGCCGGGCTTGTAAACACCCTCTCGAGTCACTGCCCCATCCCCCACCCCCTCCCAAAAAGAAGAGGCCCTGGGTCTTGTGATCAAAACCTCATCTCACAAAAGGCTGTATGTGCCGGTCTCTGTGGCGCAATCGGTTAGCGCGTTTGGCTGTTAACCGAAAGGTTGGTGGTTCGAGCCCACCCAGGGACGGAGAAATTTTGTGGTGGCAGTGTAGCATACTGTTACAACCATTCCTCACAGCTTGCTCTCTGGCTTGTGATCATGATGAGAGACAGCAAAAGCTACGCCCAACGTGGGGCTCGAACCCACGACCCTGAGATTAAGAGTCTCATGCTCTACCGACTGAGCTAGCCGGGCTTGCAGGCCACCCTTTTGTGCTTCTCTTTTTGAGTCACTGCCCCATCCCCCAACCCCTCCCTCAGAGGACAGGCCCTGGTCATGTGATCAAAATCTCGTCTCACAGACAGCTGCATGTGTCAGTCTCTGTGGCGCAATCGGTTAGCGCGTTCGGCTGTTAACCGAAAGGTTGGTGGTTCGAGCCCACCCAGGGACGGGGAACTTTTAAATCAATTCCTCTGGGGGAAAAAGAGGAGCTCAGTCATCAAATTTAACTCTGAGCTGAGTAAACAAAAAGAGAGAAGGGCTTGCAAATTGCAACTTTCAACATCAGCACGTGATTTCAGTCATTGACGTTCACATTAGAAGCAATGAAGTGGCTCCTTTTCTGCTGCAACACCAAATGCCTGAGGAGACACGTGAGAAGCGGTATCAGCAGTGGGTAGGAAAAGCTACGCCCAACGTGGGGCTCGAACCCACGACCCTGAGATTAAGAGTCTCATGCTCTACCGACTGAGCTAGCCGGGCTTGTGATTCCCTTCTCGAGTCACTGCCCCATCCCCCCACCCCCTCCCAAAAAGAAGAGGCCCTGGGTCTTGTGATCAAAACCTCGTCTCACAAAAGGCTGTATGTGCCGGTCTCTGTGGCGCAATCGGTTAGCGCGTTCGGCTGTTAACCGAAAGGTTGGTGGTTCGAGCCCACCCAGGGACGGAGAAATTTTGTGGTGGCAGCAGTGTAGCATACCAGCACGACTTGTAACCGACAGGTTGCTGGTTTGATTCCCTGCTGGGACACTGCTGCTGTACCCTTGGGCATGAATTACCTCAGTACATATCCAGTCGTATAAATGGATAACATGTATAAACTGTAACCTATGTAAGTCACTCTAGATAAGGGCGTCCACCAAATGGCAATAATGCAATGTAATGTAATAATCGTTCGCTCATGGACCTGGGTTAACAGAAAGTAAAAGTAAGACTGCATGACTGCAGACTCATGTAAGACTGCATGAATGCAATACCCATTGGTGAACACACGCTATCTGGTATGGACACGTACAGAACTCCATGAGGCCGCAAGACCACAGAAGGAGGACGTCCCGAAAGAGGATCAGCCGCCACGTCGGGGAGTCGGAGCTGCAGGCGGTCCTACAGAGGAGGAGGAGGGCCATGGGGGGGGACCGGGAGTCTCCGACCCCGCCCAAAACCCAGGGTACAGTGCCACACCCATCACCGCGTACAACACTGTCACAGAGCTCCTGTATACAAACACTGTGTATTGTCAGGCCATGACAGGGCCATTAGACTAACAGTACTGACTCTCACCCTGATAGGGAAGGAGGAATGTATGATGGCCACAGAAAAATATTAATCATAAAAGTGTTCTCTGTATCAGGACGTAATCATGGATTCAGCGCAGACTGCACACCATGGGATCATATTGCACATTGTTGCATTATTGCCATTGTCATTTATGACATTGAGCCTCCATGCTTGCATCCACACCTCCCCTCTTCATCATCCTCTTCCTCCCCCAGATCCACAACCGGCAAGCCCCGTGAACAGCGCTCTGCCCTGGGCAGGAGAGAGTGGCACCGCCCCCGTGCTGAGGAGGCTGAAACACAACAGGGAGAAGAGGGATTCCCGCATCAGGGCCTCAGAGTGTGTCATCCTCGAGAACAGCTGAGATCTGCGGGCGGGTAGAGGTTCACTGGATGCAGGGTCGGGGGGAGATTCACAAAATGACTGATTCACAATGTAAGACAGCTTAAGGGTGCAAAACAACCTCACTCCAGACAATACTTATTGCTTTTTTGTATTTTCACCAGTAGTCACTTAAGGAATGTTATTTCTTTTGGGTCCCCACATGAAAAGAAATGTGTCAACTGGAAGTCCAATAAAACAAGAGAATCTGTTCAACTACTTTATTGTCAGGTTCTTTCGACTTTCTTTACCTGCCCAGACCTCCCCCAGTCCAGCAGAGGGCACTGCTCAGTGGGCCAGTAGGCCAGAGCAGTCACATCCCACAATTCACTGGGGGGAAGTGATGCGTGTCAGAGTGGGTGGGGCATTGTTTGGGTGGCTCTGCACATGTGCTCACAGAGATGCCAGCAGGGGTTTGGTACCTGCTGCTTTGCCCTCATAACCAAGTCACAGTGGGTTCCATAGCTGATCTCCGGCTTTGGTGAGCGAAAAGTGAAAGCAGTTGTAGCTGTTCTGGCCGATGCACAGCCAATACAAACTGCTAGAAGAAGACATATTTACAAAAAATATTTGTTTTATATTTATAGTTAATTTTGAAAATTTCAACATCAAACACGGTAACCAGCCTCAGTAGAGCTGTAGTAAACCAACCGCTGTGACCCACAAAAAAAATCAATGAAAATTTTTATCATTATCAATATTATCAAATCTGCATTCAACACCAAATAGTTTACGAGTAGCACCAGGATTTTAGCTAGCACCAAAGAATGAATAATGAATGAATGTATCCACACATAGTAATTACATCACAATTGAATCCTGTAAATGTAATTCTGCACTAAGCATCCATTGGGGGCTTAATAGAAGCTTCTGGAACTCCTCAGCAGCATAAGAAACAATATTGTGATCAAGTATTTAAGGACACAAAAGAAGGCAATTCATTTTACAGTTAATTTCTATGATTAAAATAAAAGTGTCTGGAAATTTCAGGTAAGGATCCTGGGTTACTAACCTCCTTGTGTGACGGCAAAACAATAGAAGTTGAACATACTGGTTTCCTCTGACATCCATAATCAAAAACATTACTGGAATGATTGTTACCTTGCCAGAAGCAGTGTGGAAGATTTTTCACCACAGCATGCTGTGAGAAAAGTGGTTTGGCATGAAATCCAAAAGCAACAACGGTAAATCGAGATGCTTTGTATTGTCAGGATACAGCACCTCATGATGTGCTGTTCCACACTGGCTGCATGAGTTTGGGGTTGATGGTAGATCAGTATAGAAGCTTCCTCAGAAGCCAAGAACAGAAGTTTCGTTAGTTTTATTGGTCAGACAAAACAAAAATGCTCATCAGTGTTATGTTTGGTCATATTAAATTATGTGTTCTAAGCAGGCTTTCATTGAGAGCAACTTTACAATTTTTAGATTTTAATCATTTATAGAGCTGTGTACCTACTGAGGCAATTTGGGTTACAAACCCTGCTCCTCACTGAGGGATTCAGCTGTAGCAACTATCCTTGGATTGGAGCCAGTGACCTTTGGGTTATAAACCCTGTTCCTTACCACTATGCCACATTGCTGACCCCGAAAAGGTGAAGCTCATGTTGGAAGGAACATCTTCCCCCCTGTGAAAAATGTCAGATTGCATCATATGTATATCGTAGGGAATTTTGGATAAATAAATGGCTTCAGCTAATAAGCTCAAGCTTTGTTGAAAAAGAGACCTTCAGCATGATAACGACCCAAAATATATATCAAATTCTGCACAGAGACAGTTAATAGAAGAACAAAAAGTAATGTTCGGGACTGGCCACTACAATCTTCAGAAGTCATACCTTCAGCCCAGTAGAACATATAGTTCAAAATCACGAAAGCAATTCATTACCAAGACATCTAAATCAGCTGGAGAAAACATTCTAGGAGTGCTCAAACACCCCAGGAAAAGTGCCTGAGCCGCATGTGCAAAAGAACAAAGGAGACATCAACACACAAGGAAGACTACACAAAATATTGTTTGTGTGAGTGTGTGAACTACTGCGATCTATTTGCAATTATTTATAAAAGATACGCGGTTGCTGTGTGCATTTTTGTCATTAATAGAATTGTAGCCAATTTTATTTATGTCATCAAAAATGATGCATCTAGCACTCTGCACGTGAGGTTTCCTGAGTACCAAAAAGCTTTAGAGAATAGTTCAGATTTCATGCGGGCCAGTCTGATTCTTTTATTTGTTTTGCAAAAAAAAAAAAAAAACGCTTTTCTTTAAGATTTTATATAACTACCCGCTTGCTTTCACAATCACTAGCTAATGGAAAAACCATTGCAGCCTTTAAAGCAAAGAGAGTGTCTCTACATCAATTTCCAGTTATTCTGTTTTTAGGACTCACTACGGCGCAGTTGAAGAATTAAATCTCACCGTACCCTACTTTCTAGTCTGAATCCTGAGGTGTTACCAAGCTAAAAGCCGCCAGGTGATTTTAGCAATTCATCTGAAAGTGTCTGGCGGGGATCTTATGACTCCTTTTTCTTTCACGCTTTCACAGTCTTGCACTTTGAAAAGCATTTGCAGTGGATGGGATTATTCTCACTCCGACACATTTGCACTTAACCTCGTTTTTTTTTTGGATATCGTGCATTTCTTGGAAAGCCACTTTTTATCAGCCCTCATCCCTACATAATTAATAGCATACACTTTTTTCTCGTGAAACAGAAACGTGCCCTTGTACGGTATGGTAATCCAAAAAAATGTGGTGAATATAACAATCTGAGTGTGTATATTAGTCTGTGTGTTTGTGTTATTGTTGCTTTTCGGGGGGTGTTATCAATTCAGATTCCCGAACAACGTCAGGACATATTTTTTCTAAATAGCATCGTATATTTTAACATGTAACCCAAAATAAAACTCGTGGTTGTAAACACTCGTCCAGCAGGTCACCTACCTTACGTCAATATACTTTGTTGAAGTTTTCTTGATTTTCTATTGACTCGTTCAGTGGGCTAATTTATCACATGACGTGATCCGCATCACCTCTGACAAATTTAGGTACAGGTCTTACACAATGAAAGTCGTTGGAGCTTGTCGAGTTTCGTACTGACTGATGAATTAATTATACCACATCATTCAATCAAAATCAACACCCAAAACCCGCAGGCAGAGGTTAGCTAATTTCTGAAGACAAAAATACCCAAGCGGCCGGGCGCTGTTTAATCTAATGCTGTAAAATGGGTGATGATTCCTCCACAACAAAGGTGGCGCTAATACTAACAGACACATTTTTTACGAGCTAATACAATACTCTCCCGCACAGCTCTTTCCTCCCTCTCTGAAGGAATTGAAGGGAGGAACTCTGAGCTGTTGTAATAATTCATAACTATTAGTCCTGGCTGTTTTTATGGTTTAATTCATATTTATAGGTGTTATTACTACAAGGAAGGAAATGTGGTTTATTTATTTGCTTAGCTGGTTGTCTCTTGTAATACAGATTTCTTTCGTCACTCTAGCGATTGGTGAGTTTCTTTCTGCCCTTTGAAGTGATCAGCTAACGATAGGAGAGGTTGGACTCCACTTGTTTGGCTGAGACTTTGCGGCACTTGGCCTTGGTATTTTTTGCAACCAGTCCTGGTATCCGCGATGTCAGTCACGGTTTATAAAAACTCAAGGTCGAAGTCGAGGATTTGACACCGTCAATCATACATGTATTCAGATTGACACAGATATCCAGTTAGCTTGCATGCAAAATATGACATTAGGTAGCTAGCAGCTGTGCTAGCTAAGTGGCCCCGCGACTGTGGTTTAGAACATTATTAGCTAATGCATAGCTAGCTAATAATAGCTGCATTTTAATTGTGCCGTATGACCTGCAATTACGTTTTGCCAAACAGCAGGGTTTTGGTGCAGCTGTGTGTAAGCTCACTGTTCATTTCATAAGGCGTCAAACACAGTTATGTTTCTGCAACAGTTGGTGATCGCAGTAACTATGAGTATAGTTAATTGTTTGTTAGTCACCTGTGTATCCATCTGATAAAATGGCTGATGTCGCATATTGCTGCTTTCTGACAAAGACGGTCTGGGCACTGACATGTAGGATCTCACGCCAAGTTTCTGTCGGAACTGAACCAGTTTGTAATAATTTCTCACAGACCGTGTCCCGTCCACGTCGGCAGTTTTTGTCGTGGCTAAATGACTGTCAGTGAGAGTGAGATTTAGTTAGGCAGAAAAAGACACAGCATACATGTGCATCGTTTTATCAGTGCATCGTTTTATCGTCGCATTATGCAGCTAGTTATGTAACTAGATTATTATTAGTAATTAGATTCACTGAATTTGGGCTTACATAGATTCTCTGGTCAGCCTAACTGGAAAGTAGGTCGTCTTCTCTGGCAGTGATCAATGTCTTAAAGTCCTTGTTGCCCCCACCCAGAATACCATCGTTAAAAACCAGTCCATGTTTTTCAAGCCTAAACGAATTGGGGGAAATCACACTACCTGCTGTTTAGTAGCTCAGTGAAAATTGGATTTAATTATATTTACAGACATCCACACCCATTTAGGCGTGGCATTATTACGGTTGACGTATATACATTGTATTCGCAGGAAAACGGCATTTTATCATCTGTTATTTGTAACTGGGTGTGCTTTTTCCCGAACTTCTAAATCGGCGAACCAAAGTTTAACCCACTATCAACTGTGTAAAGGAGGAGTTGTGTTACAAGCTACTCTCTTGTAATAGAAAAGTAATGTCCTATCTAGATTAATAAAAAAACATCCCTGAGGAGTTTAAAATGCGACTTTTATAGACCCTGGGGTACACAGAAATGAGTTCGATGCTATTAATGTTGTATGCATTATTTAAAGAATATCTGTTTTATGTACCCAAGGGGCAACTGAGACTGATTTTGTGGAATTTTCCAGCACTATACTGTCATGTTAAAAAAGGTTATGAGAGGTTGTGCCTTTGGAGACAAGATAATTGTAGCGTATTTTGGGAGAAAGGGTTAAATTATGTACCTTTCAATAGCAGTTATAAAATGACTTTGGATGAATTATACAGTGAGTTTAGAAAAGGAACAGATATTGTCTTCCAGACAACAAAATCCCCCTTGTTTTGTAGTCAGAGATTAAGATGTGATTTTTAGTACCTTTTTTGGGATCTTTCTGGTTGCAAGAGCCTTCGACAGTCACACGGGTTCAGAGTTCTCGCTGTATCCATTGGCACTTAAGAGCACACTCATTAAAATAAAAATTAAAAATTAAATTAGGTTCATTACTGATATGTTTCATAAGAAATATATGACCTTGATAATAATTCTGCTTTGAAACTGAGTGGCCTTATCCGTTTGGTCTTAATTAGTGTCTTTTTTTCCTACTCCAGGAGATTTTTGTAGATATTCTTCAAACACAAAGTCCTTTTAAAGGGGAGTGAAGGGGACTCGGTCAAAGGTGTCTGTGGTTTAAAGGAAGAAACGTCAGAAGAAATAAGGTCTGATGAAAAATCAGCAGTTAGTTTAGCTGTGTTTTAAAGAACGCTATCCATAAGAGCTGGGGCCACTTAAGTCACTGCCGCCAGGATGTCATACCAAGGCAACCTTTGGGAGAGGAAAGGGAGAAGATAACACACAAAACACCCGGATTCGAGTCAGGGCCCGCTCATCTCATCTGCGGTTCATTTTAGAGCGATGCGACGATCGCGCAGAGGCATGGAATATAAGCGCTTGTCATACCTTGTTACGCGGTTTGCGGGACTGCAGGGCAGAGTTCAAGAGTGCACGGCATTTGTTTGTCAGTTAAGGGCTGGGAACGCTTTCGTGCGACCGAGGACCTTCCCGCTCGCCAGGGTGCTGCGGACCGACACCCCTGTGTTTGATATGAACGCTTTGACTTGTTACCAGTGCTCGCCTGGAGTAGCTTTTTTTTTTGGTTTGGGGGAAGGGGGCATTGCAATTGGCTGCCACTTTCAGTTTTATTGTTGACTTTGTTGTGTGTGTGGTATGTATGTGCCTTTACTTATTTATCACTTGCTCTGCCTGTTTTTGTTTTGTTTTTTTTTTTTTTTTTTTTTGGGGGTCTATGCATGATAGAAATGTAATAATATTTGTTGTTCATTTTTGGCTGATCGGCAGTTTTGGTGTTTTGTTTTGGTCACAGCTGCTGGGCTGTATTATTTGGCAGAATTAATAGAAGAGTACACAGTTGCCACCAGCCGAGTGATAAAGTACATGATATTGGTGAGTTGAAACCTCCGAGCCCTGCTGCAGTCTGATAGAATGCGTTTCTACATGGTGAAATCATCTGCACCATGTTGCTGTTCTTACATTGTTTTCTCGCTGTACTGTCAAATGTTTCTGGAGGAATCAAGGGTGCTTTCAGTCTAGCCATGTGAACACATAAATTGCTTATGAAAACTGACAAAATATTATTTCTCGCGGATGTTCGCTCTCTATCTCTACTTTCTCTCTCTCTCTCTCTCTCTCCCTCCCTCCCTCCATCTCTTTCTCTTCCTCTCTACACACACACACACACACACACACACACACACACACACACACACACACACACACACACACACACACACTGTATATGCACTCCAGTTATGTCACTTTTCTTTTATTTTGTAGGAGAAAATGAAAGGGATTTTTTGTCTGTTGTCAGAAATTCCAGCTTGTACCACATTAAACTTCTCTGCCTGTCCTTCCCTCTACCGATCTGTCTTCTGTCTGCCCTCCCTCCCTCTCCCTCCCCAGTTCTCCACAGGTGTGCTGGCAGGACTGTATCTGTTCGAGGGGTTTCCAGCGCTGATGGTGGGCGTCGGCCTGTTCACTAACCTAGTGTACTTCGGCCTGCTGCAGACCTTCCCTTACATCCTGCTGACGTCACCCAACTTCATCCTGTCATGTGGTGAGCTCCCAGCTTACATCATCATTCTACACTGTTCTTACTGTATATATAAATATATGACATTATGCTGCACCAGCGCCTACCTTATTTACCTGTGTTTCTCTGCTTGCTAGTTAATCTATTCCCGTTCACAGCTTATTCCATACAAATTCATTGGGGCATTTCTACTGGTCTGCACAATTCACAACAGACCCTTTTCCATTCCAATTGGTTCACACCATTTGATGCTGGCCTGATCATTACAGGCATATTTTAGTAATCTTGTGTTGTGGTAATAAGACTGGTATCCTCAGGGCCTGCAGGCCTAATCTGTCCATCCGACAGCTGTGTCAGTCGCTTAATCCAAGCCTTCTCTCTGTCCAGTGCTGGTGGTGTTGAATCATTACATGGCCTTCCAGTACTTTGCAGAAGAGTACTACCCTTTCTCAGAGGTAAGCAGAACCGTCCGACTGTTAACTGGACCAGCTGCACCACAGTACCTATGCTTCACAGCACACCCTTGAAGACAATATATCAGTAGAGTCTGAAAACATGTTGATTTACATTCAGTCAGTTGTCAGATGCTGTTATCCAGAGTGTCTTACAAAGCAAATGTATAAATTTGTATATAATAAAGCCACAAAACCAACAGTACATGTAGCTGGAGTTATAGAATACATCAAATATAGTTATGTTCAAACCAGGTGTAGACCAGCCTAGCATTCTGCCTTTCGCATTATCGATATAGTTATTTTATTGTCGCTGAAATGCTTGTTGCACATACAGATACATCAATAGCTGCTTTAGCCTTGAGCCTTTTTAACACTATGAATGGAAAAAAAGATGGGGGGATTGAATCTCACCCTCTTCCTTCTCTTTCTACTCCCCTTCCTGTGCATCATCCTCTTCCTCCTCTTTCTCATGTGTATCCTCTTCCTCCTCCTTTCTTTTCCTCTTGTGCCTCCTCCTCTTCCCCTCCTCATACTTGTGCTCCTCCTCTTCTTCATCCTCCTCTTTTTGCTGTGTGTCCTCCTCCTTTTCCCCTCCTCATCCTCATGTACATTCTCCTCCTCCTTCTCCTTTTTCTGTGCAATCTTCCTTCTCTTCCTGGATATCCTTCTACTCCTCCTCCTCATGTATATCATCTTCTTCCTCCTCTTCCTCCTCCTACTCCTTTTCCGTTGCATCTTCCTCCACCTCCTCCTCTTCCTCCTCCTCCTCTTCCTCTTCCTGTGCCTCCTCTCTGCGGCTCAGGTGTTGGCCTACTTCACCATCTGCCTGTGGATCATCCCCTTCTCCTTCTTCGTGTCGCTGTCTGCGGGGGAGAATGTGCTGCCCTCCACCATACAGCCTGGAGGTGAGCATGTCCCCCGTCCCCCTCCCCACAGGCCGGGACAGGTCAGGAGGGACCCTCGGCTGGTAGTGTGAGCAGAGGCAGGCCCGAGTCCGGGAGGACGATCTTAATCAGACGTGTTTCCCTTAATTATGAATGAGGATGTTTATGTCTCATCTGCATATGACAGCAATGCATTGTGAGAATGGCATTGATGAAATAATTATATTTTACACCCTGTAAACGTTGTTTGTGTTGTGGTGAGGGACCACAAACCGATTGGAGCCATTTTATCTGAACACGATGTTGTGATGATAACGAAGGCAGAACACGGCTAACTGTGTGCTGTTTGTATGTTGTGTTTGGGAGGGGAAGTCCCCCATACAAACCACCGTCACTGACAGTGGCTGAAGGTTGAAAGTAGGAATACTTAGCATCATTGGTCTCTGCACGGTTCATATGAGCAAATTTTTCCTTGTTTTGGGGTTGTATTTCTTTTTTCTGTGTTGTCCATGCACACAAGTGATTCTGTGGTGCTGATTCGTCTCTCTCTTTCCTCTCTCTCTACTTCTCTCTCTCCCTCTCTCCCTCCCTCCCTCCCTCCCTCCCTAGATGACGTGGTGTCGAACTACTTCACCAAAGGGAAGAGGGGCAAGCGCTCCGGGATACTGAATGTCTTCTCCTTCCTGAAGGAGGCAGTTTTGCCCAGCAGGCAGAAGATGTACTGAGCCCCCTACTGGTGGAGGTTGGGAGAGCGAGGGGGGGCACAGGACGGCAGTCTCGGGAGGGGGGAGGATGACACCGCCCCAGCGCGGGGCCAAACGCCGCCGTGGGTGCGTCACGCGTTTACTGGACCTGTCTGTCTGACAATAAAGCCCCTCCCCCCCTCAGAAAGGAACCGCTCCGCTTGCTGCATCGGACTTGTTTTTCAGTTTTTTGTTTTTTTTAGGACTTCATGATTTTTGTCTGATTTGGGAGAATGAGGGTGAGGTGAGGTCTAACAGCAATACTTGGTTCAGTTGAGCACAGCACTTTGTTTTTTTTTTTTTTTAAATCTGTTCAGCAAGGAGTCGGAACTGCAGTCTGCGTGTTTTAGCATGTGTGCGTGTAAGCATTTTCTGTGTGTGGGTGCGCACGTGTGCATGCGTGCGTGTCTGCGTGTGTCTTTGTCTACCTTCTTTTTTTGATGCCAGCTGTTGCTCTTCTGATCATTTCCTTTTTGTTTGCGTAATTTTCCTTCTGATCGTACGAAATGATTCTCGGTTAAACCTGAGGCACAGGTGAGAGTAAATATTTGCACATCCACCGCGAGGTGTGCCCGGAGCGGTCCGCGGGCAGGCGGTACCTGGGGGAAGGGCTCGCCTGGAAGAGGGCTGTGAAGCAACGCTAATAAAGGTCTGCAGAGACGGTGTGACGTGTGTGCTGCTCTGTTCTGCGATGCTGTGCGTGGGGGGGGCGTGAGGTTGAACAGAGGTCATTACACGCTGCCACAGGGGTGTTAAGTGCTGCTGGGGGTGTGGGGGTGGGGGTGGGGGGGGTGTTGGGAGGGAGGCCCCTGTCGACAGACTCTCACCTGGTCGCTGAGTGACAGAGCGGAGCTCCGGACGACCCGCCGGCCCCCCGGGGAAGAGAGAGAGGGAGAGGGCCGATTGACGCGGCCCTTCCTCCGATGTGACCCAGGTCACCGCAGCTCCGCCCCCTTTGCTGAGTGCCGGGTGACCCAGGTCCTCAGAGTCACGGATTTTCCCCGAGGGGGAGAGTGGCCCAGACCTCAGCGGCACCCTCTGTTCAGATACAAACAGGCACACGCACCACTTCCTGCTGCTGCTGCCATCCAGCACTCAGAAACTAAAGCCTGCTGCTGCTACCTGTCTTTGTTCCCGAAAACGGACTCTTCATGAGTGCAGATAGGAAACACTGATGTAGTGAAGGGGGATTTTTATTACTGTTCTTGGCTCTTTGAGTCATTAATTCAGATTAACAAAATTTTGAATTTCAGTGTGCAGGAGGCGTGCTTATTGTGTCTGATAAGCGGTCAGTGCCCAATGATGGAAGTGTCTTTTGCATTTCGATTATTAGCTTTGTGACAGTTCTGCACATCTTTGATTGTGAAATTGGGCTATAATTTTTCAAGCTGTTAACTGACAGCAGTAGTAGTTTTTTGTGCTTTTTTAAATACTTTTATATGACATTATTTGCATTTAACCAACGCTCTTCTACAGTTTTTTTTTGGTTTTACATGTTATCCATTTGTACAGCTGGATATTTACTGAGGCAATGGTGAGTTAAGCAGTTAAGCACCTTGTCCAAGGGTACAGCCACAGTGCCCTAGGGGGGAATGGGACCAGCAACCTTTTGGTTAGGAGTTTGGTTTGGTTCGCTCCTTTTTTTTGACCGTGTCTAAATGTGAATGATAGGCTGTGAGTTGCTACTGCAAACATTGCATTTTTGAAACTTGAAATGTTGCAGGAAATGCTAGTAGTGGCCAGGCTCGAGTGTCTCTGCGAAGTGCATGGTCACTTCTGTCCAGGGGGAGGCGTGAGGGCGGGGTGAGCGCAGGTGTGGCAGGTGGAAATCCAGGGGCGAGACGAGGCGAGAGGGGCCGGCGTTGGGGAACACAATTCTCTGCACCACGTCCCAGGGTAAAGACGGCAGCGGGTACGAGGCTCCGTCCGAGCTGGTGGCGTACTGGGCCTGCTTGTGTTTGGAAGTGTAGGAATTTTTGAGGGCGATACAATTACATTTCAAAATGTACCAGTGTCCGACGAGGATGGGATTCGAACACACGCGTGCAGAGCACAATGGATTAGCAGTCCATCGCCTTAACCACTCGGCCACCTCGTCTGCATGTTTGACCACTCAGTGGCAGTCTTAGCAGTTCTCAGGCCCCATGCAAAGGGCAACAGTTGGGCCCTCCAACACTGTCCCTATTCCAGTCTCCACAAAACGATAAACACCAACTTTAATGATTCCGCTCCTCATTGTTGGGCAGTTAGAATCTATTTTAAAACAGCTCCGTCCCTGGGTGGGCTCGAACCACCAACCTTTCGGTTAACAGCCGAACGCGCTAACCGATTGCGCCACAGAGACTGACATGCAGTCTTCTGTGAGACGAGATTTTGATCACATGACCCAGGGCCTCTTCTTTTTGGGGGGGTGGGGGGATGGGGCAGTGACTCGAGAAGGGAATCACAAGCCCGGCTAGCTCAGTCGGTAGAGCATGAGACTCTTAATCTCAGGGTCGTGGGTTCGAGCCCCACGTTGGGCGTAGCTTTTCCTACCCACCGCTGATACCGCTTCTCACGTTTCTCCTCAGGCATTTGGTGTTGGAGCAGAAAAGGAGCCACTTCATTGCTTCTAATGTGAACGTCAATGACTGAAATTACGTGCTGGTGTTGAAAGTTGCAATTCGCAAGCCCTTCTCTCTTTTTGTTTACTCAGCTCAGAGTTAAATTTGATGACTGAGCTCCTCTTTTTTTCCCCACAGGAATTCATTTAAAAGTTCCCCGTCCCTGGGTGGGCTGAAACCACCAACCTTTCGGTTAACAGCCGAACACGCTAACCGATTGCGCCACAGCGACTGATACAACTCGTCAAATAGTTCTCATGCATCTCATGCATTTTTCCTTCTTTTTCATCGCTGGGCTCACCCCACTGCATCACCCTGCACACTGTCACAGGAGCTCCGCACGCAGTGAATGCAATCCTCTGGTACTTTCGCACGGTAACAGCTGCTGTTTTGCACTCTGCAAGTCACCCAGCGCACCCTCTGGAGAATGGGTGTGGCTCAGTTCAACAGAATTACAAATTCTTTACTCAAGATAATTGCAGTAATGTAGTTAAAAGGTCTTTGTGCAAAACAAAAAACTCAAACAGCTTCACATCCCCCTGACAAAGATGGTTTAAGTCAATCATTTAATTGACAAGGAATTTAAAAAACATTGTCCCTCAACAGTAACAAGCAAAAAGAGAGCAGTTGTCCGTGTCTACATGTGAATGATAGGCTGTGAGTTGCTACTGCAAACATTGCATTTTTGAAACTTGAAACGTTGCAGGAAATGCTAGTAGTGGCCAGGTTCGAGTGTCTCTGCGAGGTGCATGGCCACTTCTGTCCAGGGGGAGGGGTGAGCGCAGGTGTGGCAGGTGGAAATCCAGGGGCGAGACGAGGCGGGAAGGGCCGGCGTTGGGGAACACAATTCTCTGCACCACGTCCCAGGGTAAAGACGGCAGCGGGTACGAGGCTCCGTCCGAGCTGGTGGCGTACTGGGCCTGCTTGTGTTTGGAAGTGTAGGAATTTTTGAGGGCGATACAATTACATTTCAAAATGTACCAGTGTCCGACGAGGATGGGATTGAACCCACGCGTGCAGAGCACAATGGATTAGCAGTCCATCGCCTTAACCACTCGGCCACCTCGTCTGCATGTTTGACCACTCAGTGGCAGTCTTAGCAGTTCTCAGGCCCCATGCAAAGGGCAACAGTTGGGCCCTCCAACACTGTCCCTATTCCAGTCTCCACAAAAACGATAAACACCAACTTTAATGATTCCGCTCCTCATTGTTGGGCAGTTAGAATCTATTTTAAAACAGCTCCGTCCCTGGGTGGGCTCGAACCACCAACCTTTCGGTTAACAGCCGAACGCGCTAACCGATTGCGCCACAGAGACTGACATGCAGTCTTCTGTGAGACGAGATTTTGATCACATGACCCAGGGCCTCTTCTTTTTGGGAGGGGGTGGGGGATGGGGCAGTGACTCGAGAAGGGAATCACAAGCCCGGCTAGCTCAGTCGGTAGAGCATGAGACTCTTAATCTCAGGGTCGTGGGTTCGAGCCCCACGTTGGGCGTAGCTTTTCCTACCCACCGCTGATACCGCTTCTCACGTTTCTCCTCAGGCATTTGGTGTTGGAGCAGAAAAGGAGCCACTTCATTGCTTCTAATGTGAACGTCAATGACTGAAATTACGTGCTGGTGTTGAAAGTTGCAATTCGCAAGCCCTTCTCTCTTTTTGTTTACTCAGCTCAGAGTTAAATTTGATGACTGAGCTCCTCTTTTTTTCCCCACAGGAATTCATTTAAAAGTTCCCCGTCCCTGGGTGGGCTGAAACCACCAACCTTTCGGTTAACAGCCGAACACGCTAACCGATTGCGCCACAGCGACTGATACAACTCGTCAAATAGTTCTCATGCATTTCATGCATTTTCCTTCTTTTTCATCGCTGGGCTCACCCCACTGCATCACCCTGCACACTGTCACAGGAGCTCCGTACGCAGTGAATGCAATCCTCTGGTACTTTCGCACGGTAACAGCTGCTGTTTTGCACTCTGCAAGTCACCCAGCGCACCCTCTGGAGAATGGGTGTGGCTCAGTTCAACAGAATTACAAATTCTTTACTCAAGATAATTGCAGTAATGTAGTTAAAAGGTCTTTGTGCAAAACAAAAAACTCAAACAGCTTCACATCCCCCTGACAAAGATGGTTTAAGTCAATCATTTAATTGACAAGGAATTTAAAAAACATTGTCCCTCAACAGTAACAAGCAAAAAGAGAGCAGTTGTCCGTGTCTACATGTGAATGATAGGCTGTGAGTTGCTACTGCAAACATTGCATTTTTGAAACTTGAAACGTTGCAGGAAATGCTAGTAGTGGCCAGGTTCGAGTGTCTCTGCGAGGTGCATGGCCACTTCTGTCCAGGGGAGGGGTGAGCGCAGGTGTGGCAGGTGGAAATCCAGGGGCGAGACGAGGCGGGAGGGGCCGGCGTTGGGGAACACAATTCTCTGCACCACGTCCCAGGGTAAAGACGGCAGCGGGTACGAGGCTCCGTCCGAGCTGGTGGCGTACTGGGCCTGCTTGTGTTTGGAAGTGTAGGAATTTTTGAGGGCGATACAATTACATTTCAAAATGTACCAGTGTCCGACGAGGATGGGATTCGAACCCACGCGTGCAGAGCACAATGGATTAGCAGTCCATCGCCTTAACCACTCGGCCACCTCGTCTGCATGTTTGACCACTCAGTGGCAGTCTTAGCAGTTCTCAGGCCCCATGCAAAGGGCAACAGTTGGGCCCTCCAACACTGTCCCTATTCCAGTCTCCACAAAAACGATAAACACCAACTTTAATGATTCCGCTCCTCATTGTTGGGCAGTTAGAATCTATTTTAAAACAGCTCCGTCCCTGGGTGGGCTCGAACCACCAACCTTTCGGTTAACAGCCGAACGCGCTAACCGATTGCGCCACAGAGACTGACATGCAGTCTTCTGTGAGACGAGATTTTGATCACATGACCCAGGGCCTCTTCTTTTTGGGAGGGGGGGGGATGGGGCAGTGACTCGAGAAGGGAATCACAAGCCCGGCTAGCTCAGTCGGTAGAGCATGAGACTCTTAATCTCAGGGTCGTGGGTTCGAGCCCCACGTTGGGCGTAGCTTTTCCTACCCACCGCTGATACCGCTTCTCACGTTTCTCCTCAGGCATTTGGTGTTGGAGCAGAAAAGGAGCCACTTCATTGCTTCTAATGTGAACGTCAATGACTGAAATTACGTGCTGGTGTTGAAAGTTGCAATTCGCAAGCCCTTCTCTCTTTTTGTTTACTCAGCTCAGAGTTAAATTTGATGACTGAGCTCCTCTTTTTCCCCACAGGAATTCATTTAAAAGTTCCCGTCCCTGGGTGGGCTGAAACCACCAACCTTTCGGTTAACAGCCGAACACGCTAACCGATTGCGCCACAGCGACTGATACAACTCGTCAAATAGTTCTCATGCATTTCATGCATTTTTCCTTCTTTTTCATCGCTGGGCTCACCCCACTGCATCACCCTGCACACTGTCACAGGAGCTCCGTACGCAGTGAATGCAATCCTCTGGTACTTTCGCACGGTAACAGCTGCTGTTTTGCACTCTGCAAGTCACCCAGCGCACCCTCTGGAGAATGGGTGTGGCTCAGTTCAACAGAATTACAAATTCTTTACTCAAGATAATTGCAGTAATGTAGTTAAAAGGTCTTTGTGCAAAACAAAAAACTCAAACAGCTTCACATCCCCCTGACAAAGATGGTTTAAGTCAATCATTTAATTGACAAGGAATTTAAAAAACATTGTCCCTCAACAGTAACAAGCAAAAAGAGAGCAGTTGTCCGTGTCTACATGTGAATGATAGGCTGTGAGTTGCTACTGCAAACATTGCATTTTTGAAACTTGAAACGTTGCAGGAAATGCTAGTAGTGGCCAGGTTCGAGTGTCTCTGCGAGGTGCATGGCCACTTCTGTCCAGGGGGAGGGGTGAGCGCAGGTGTGGCAGGTGGAAATCCAGGGGCGAGACGAGGCGGGAGGGGCCGGCGTTGGGGAACACAATTCTCTGCACCACGTCCCAGGGTAAAGACGGCAGCGGGTACGAGGCTCCGTCCGAGCTGGTGGCGTACTGGGCCTGCTTGTGTTTGGAAGTGTAGGAATTTTTGAGGGCGATACAATTACATTTCAAAATGTACCAGTGTCCGACGAGGATGGGATTCGAACCCACGCGTGCAGAGCACAATGGATTAGCAGTCCATCGCCTTAACCACTCGGCCACCTCGTCTGCATGTTTGACCACTCAGTGGCAGTCTTAGCAGTTCTCAGGCCCCATGCAAAGGGCAACAGTTGGGCCCTCCAACACTGTCCCTATTCCAGTCTCCACAAAACGATAAACACCAACTTTAATGATTCCGCTCCTCATTGTTGGGCAGTTAGAATCTATTTTAAAACAGCTCCGTCCCTGGGTGGGCTCGAACCACCAACCTTTCGGTTAACAGCCGAACGCGCTAACCGATTGCGCCACAGAGACTGACATGCAGTCTTCTGTGAGACGAGATTTTGATCACATGACCCAGGGCCTCTTCTTTTTGGGAGGGGGGGGGATGGGGCAGTGACTCGAGAAGGGAATCACAAGCCCGGCTAGCTCAGTCGGTAGAGCATGAGACTCTTAATCTCAGGGTCGTGGGTTCGAGCCCCACGTTGGGCGTAGCTTTTCCTACCCACCGCTGATACCGCTTCTCACGTTTCTCCTCAGGCATTTGGTGTTGGAGCAGAAAAGGAGCCACTTCATTGCTTCTAATGTGAACGTCAATGACTGAAATTACGTGCTGGTGTTGAAAGTTGCAATTCGCAAGCCCTTCTCTCTTTTTGTTTACTCAGCTCAGAGTTAAATTTGATGACTGAGCTCCTCTTTTTTTCCCCACAGGAATTCATTTAAAAGTTCCCCGTCCCTGGGTGGGCTGAAACCACCAACCTTTCGGTTAACAGCCGAACACGCTAACCGATTGCGCCACAGCGACTGATACAACTCGTCAAATAGTTCTCATGCATCTCATGCATTTTTCCTTCTTTTTCATCGCTGGGCTCACCCCACTGCATCACCCTGCACACTGTCACAGGAGCTCCGTACGCAGTGAATGCAATCCTCTGGTACTTTCGCACGGTAACAGCTGCTGTTTTGCACTCTGCAAGTCACCCAGCGCACCCTCTGGAGAATGGGTGTGGCTCAGTTCAACAGAATTACAAATTCTTTACTCAAGATAATTGCAGTAATGTAGTTAAAAGGTCTTTGTGCAAAACAAAAAACTCAAACAGCTTCACATCCCCCTGACAAAGATGGTTTAAGTCAATCATTTAATTGACAAGGAATTTAAAAACATTGTCCCTCAACAGTAACAAGCAAAAAGAGAGCAGTTGTCCGTGTCTACATGTGAATGATAGGCTGTGAGTTGCTACTGCAAACATTGCATTTTTGAAACTTGAAACGTTGCAGGAAATGCTAGTAGTGGCCAGGTTCGAGTGTCTCTGCGAGGTGCATGGCCACTTCTGTCCAGGGGGGGGGTGAGCGCAGGTGTGGCAGGTGGAAATCCAGGGCGAGACGAGGCGGGGCGTTGGGAACACAATTCTCTGCACCACGTCCCAGGGTAAAGACGGCAGCGGGTACGAGGCTCCGTCCGAGCTGGTGGCGTACTGGGCCTGCTTGTGTTTGGAAGTGTAGGAATTTTTGAGGGCGATACAATTACATTTCAAAATGTACCAGTGTCCGACGAGGATGGGATTCGAACCCACGCGTGCAGAGCACAATGGATTAGCAGTCCATCGCCTTAACCACTCGGCCACCTCGTCTGCATGTTTGACCACTCAGTGGCAGTCTTAGCAGTTCTCAGGCCCCATGCAAAGGGCAACAGTTGGGCCCTCCAACACTGTCCCTATTCCAGTCTCCACAAAAACGATAAACACCAACTTTAATGATTCCGCTCCTCATTGTTGGGCAGTTAGAATCTATTTTAAAACAGCTCCGTCCCTGGGTGGGCTCGAACCACCAACCTTTCGGTTAACAGCCGAACGCGCTAACCGATTGCGCCACAGAGACTGACATGCAGTCTTCTGTGAGACGAGATTTTGATCACATGACCCAGGGCCTCTTCTTTTTGGGAGGGGGTGGGGGATGGGGCAGTGACTCGAGAAGGGAATCACAAGCCCGGCTAGCTCAGTCGGTAGAGCATGAGACTCTTAATCTCAGGGTCGTGGGTTCGAGCCCCACGTTGGGCGTAGCTTTTCCTACCCACCGCTGATACCGCTTCTCACGTTTCTCCTCAGGCATTTGGTGTTGGAGCAGAAAAGGAGCCACTTCATTGCTTCTAATGTGAACGCGTCAATGACTGAAATTACGTGCTGGTGTTGAAAGTTGCAATTCGCAAGCCCTTCTCTCTTTTTGTTTACTCAGCTCAGAGTTAAATTTGATGACTGAGCTCCTCTCTTTTCCCCACAGGAATTCATTTAAAAGTTCCCGTCCCTGGGTGGGCTGAAACCACCAACCTTTCGGTTAACAGCCGAACACGCTAACCGATTGCGCCACAGCGACTGATACAACTCGTCAAATAGTTCTCATGCATCTCATGCATTTTTCCTTCTTTTTCATCGCTGGGCTCACCCCACTGCATCACCCTGCACACTGTCACAGGAGCTCCGTACGCAGTGAATGCAATCCTCTGGTACTTTCGCACGGTAACAGCTGCTGTTTTGCACTCTGCAAGTCACCCAGCGCACCCTCTGGAGAATGGGTGTGGCTCAGTTCAACAGAATTACAAATTCTTTACTCAAGATAATTGCAGTAATGTAGTTAAAAGGTCTTTGTGCAAAACAAAAACTCAAACAGCTTCACATCCCCTGACAAAGATGGTTTAAGTCAATCATTTAATTGACAAGGAATTTAAAAAACATTGTCCCTCAACAGTAACAAGCAAAAAGAGAGCAGTTGTCCGTGTCTACATGTGAATGATAGGCTGTGAGTTGCTACTGCAAACATTGCATTTTTGAAACTTGAAACGTTGCAGGAAATGCTAGTAGTGGCCAGGTTCGAGTGTCTCTGCGAGGTGCATGGCCACTTCTGTCCAGGGGGAGGGGTGAGCGCAGGTGTGGCAGGTGGAAATCCAGGGCGAGACGAGGCGGGAGGGGCCGGCGTTGGGAACACAATTCTCTGCACCACGTCCCAGGGTAAAGACGGCAGCGGGTACGAGGCTCCGTCCGAGCTGGTGGCGTACTGGGCCTGCTTGTGTTTGGAAGTGTAGGAATTTTTGAGGGCGATACAATTACATTTCAAAATGTACCAGTGTCCGGCGAGGATGGGATTCGAACCCACGCGTGCAGAGCACAATGGATTAGCAGTCCATCGCCTTAACCACTCGGCCACCTCGTCTGCATGTTTGACCACTCAGTGGCAGTCTTAGCAGTTCTCAGGCCCCATGCAAAGGGCAACAGTTGGGCCCTCCAACACTGTCCCTATTCCAGTCTCCACAAAAACGATAAACACCAACTTTAATGATTTCGCTCCTCATTGTTGGGCAGTTAGAATCTATTTTAAAACAGCTCCGTCCCTGGGTGGGCTCGAACCACCAACCTTTCGGTTAACAGCCGAACGCGCTAACCGATTGCGCCACAGAGACTGACATGCAGTCTTCTGTGAGACGCAGATTTTGATCACATGACCCAGGGCCTCTTCTTTTTGGGAGGGTGGGGGATGGGGCAGTGACTCGAGAAGGGAATCACAAGCCCGGCTAGCTCAGTCGGTAGAGCATGAGACTCTTAATCTCAGGGTCGTGGGTTCGAGCCCCACGTTGGGCGTAGCTTTTCCTACCCACCGCTGATACCGCTTCTCACGTTTCTCCTCAGGCATTTGGTGTTGGAGCAGAAAAGGAGCCACTTCATTGCTTCTAATGTGAACGTCAATGACTGAAATTACGTGCTGGTGTTGAAAGTTGCAATTCGCAAGCCCTTCTCTCTTTTTGTTTACTCAGCTCAGAGTTAAATTTGATGACTGAGCTCCTCTTTTTTCCCCACAGGAATTCATTTAAAAGTTCCCCGTCCCTGGGTGGGCTGAAACCACCAACCTTTCGGTTAACAGCCGAACACGCTAACCGATTGCGCCACAGCGACTGATACAACTCGTCAAATAGTTCTCATGCATCTCATGCATTTTTCCTTCTTTTTCATCGCTGGGCTCACCCCACTGCATCACCCTGCACACTGTCACAGGAGCTCCGTACGCAGTGAATGCAATCCTCTGGTACTTTCGCACGGTAACAGCTGCTGTTTTGCACTCTGCAAGTCACCCAGCGCACCCTCTGGAGAATGGGTGTGGCTCAGTTCAACAGAATTACAAATTCTTTACTCAAGATAATTGCAGTAATGTAGTTAAAAGGTCTTTGTGCAAAACAAAAAACTCAAACAGCTTCACATCCCCTGACAAAGATGGTTTAAGTCAATCATTTAATTGACAAGGAATTTAAAAACATTGTCCCTCAACAGTAACAAGCAAAAAGAGAGCAGTTGTCCGTGTCTACATGTGAATGATAGGCTGTGAGTTGCTACTGCAAACATTGCATTTTTGAAACTTGAAACGTTGCAGGAAATGCTAGTAGTGGCCAGGTTCGAGTGTCTCTGCGAGGTGCATGGCCACTTCTGTCCAGGGGGAGGGGTGAGCGCAGGTGTGGCAGGTGGAAATCCAGGGGCGAGACGAGGCGGGAGGGGCCGGCGTTGGGAACACAATTCTCTGCACCACGTCCCAGGGTAAAGACGGTGAAGCGGGTACGAGGCTCCGTCCGAGCTGGTGGCGTACTGGGCCTGCTTGTGTTTGGAAGTGTAGGAATTTTTGAGGGCGATACAATTACATTTCAAAATGTACCAGTGTCCGACGAGGATGGGATTCGAACCCACGCGTGCAGAGCACAATGGATTAGCAGTCCATCGCCTTAACCACTCGGCCACCTCGTCTGCATGTTTGACCACTCAGTGGCAGTCTTAGCAGTTCTCAGGCCCCATGCAAAGGGCAACAGTTGGGCCCTCCAACACTGTCCCTATTCCAGTCTCCACAAAAACGATAAACACCAACTTTAATGATTCCGCTCCTCATTGTTGGGCAGTTAGAATCTATTTTAAAACAGCTCCGTCCCTGGGTGGGCTCGAACCACCAACCTTTCGGTTAACAGCCGAACGCGCTAACCGATTGCGCCACAGAGACTGACATGCAGTCTTCTGTGAGACGAGATTTTGATCACATGACCCAGGGCCTCTTCTTTTTGGGAGGGGGTGGGGGGATGGGGCAGTGACTCGAGAAGGGAATCACAAGCCCGGCTAGCTCAGTCGGTAGAGCATGAGACTCTTAATCTCAGGGTCGTGGGTTCGAGCCCCACGTTGGGCGTAGCTTTTCCTACCCACCGCTGATACCGCTTCTCACGTTTCTCCTCAGGCATTTGGTGTTGGAGCAGAAAAGGAGCCACTTCATTGCTTCTAATGTGAACGTCAATGACTGAAATTACGTGCTGGTGTTGAAAGTTGCAATTCGCAAGCCCTTCTCTCTTTTTGTTTACTCAGCTCAGAGTTAAATTTGATGACTGAGCTCTCTTTTTTCCCCACAGGAATTCATTTAAAAGTTCCCCGTCCCTGGGTGGGCTGAAACCACCAACCTTTCGGTTAACAGCCGAACACGCTAACCGATTGCGCCACAGCGACTGATACAACTCGTCAAATAGTTCTCATGCATTTCATGCATTTTTCCTTCTTTTTCATCGCTGGGCTCACCCCACTGCATCACCCTGCACACTGTCACAGGAGCTCCGTACGCAGTGAATGCAATCCTCTGGTACTTTCGCACGGTAACAGCTGCTGTTTTGCACTCTGCAAGTCACCCAGCGCACCCTCTGGAGAATGGGTGTGGCTCAGTTCAACAGAATTACAAATTCTTTACTCAAGATAATTGCAGTAATGTAGTTAAAAGGTCTTTGTGCAAAACAAAAAACTCAAACAGCTTCACATCCCCCTGACAAAGATGGTTTAAGTCAATCATTTAATTGACAAGGAATTTAAAAAACATTGTCCCTCAACAGTAACAAGCAAAAAGAGAGCAGTTGTCCGTGTCTACATGTGAATGATAGGCTGTGAGTTGCTACTGCAAACATTGCATTTTTGAAACTTGAAACGTTGCAGGAAATGCTAGTAGTGGCCAGGTTCGAGTGTCTCTGCGAGGTGCATGGCCACTTCTGTCCAGGGGGCGGGGTGAGCGCAGGTGTGGCAGGTCCAGCAGGTGGGTCGGGTGGAAATCCAGGGGCGAGACGAGGCGGGAGGGGCCGGCGTTGGGGAACAGAATTCTCTGCACCACGTCCCAGGGTAAAGACGGCAGCGGGTACGAGGCTCCGTCCGAGCTGGTGGCGTACTGGGCCTGCTTGTGTTTGGAAGTGTAGGAATTTTTGAGGGCGATACAATTACATTTCAAAATGTACCAGTGTCCGACGAGGATGGGATTCGAACCCACGCGTGCAGAGCACAATGGATTAGCAGTCCATCGCCTTAACCACTCGGCCACCTCGTCTGCATGTTTGACCACTCAGTGGCAGTCTTAGCAGTTCTCAGGCCCCATGCAAAGGGCAACAGTTGGGCCCTCCAACACTGTCCCTATTCCAGTCTCCTTTCGGGGATAAACACCAACTTTAATGATTCCGCTCCTCATTGTTGGGCAGTTAGAATCTATTTTAAAACAGCTCTGTCCCTGGGTGGGCTCAACCACCAACCTTCACGGTTAACAGCTCTGGCAGCCTGAAACCACCACAGACTGACATGCAGTCTTCTGTGAAGCGAGATTTTGATCACATGACCCAGGGCCTCTTCTTTTTGGGGGGTGGGGGATGGGGCAGTGACATCGAGCCCAAAGGGAATCACAAGCCAGGCTAGCTCATTTTGAATAGAGCATGAGACTCTTAATCTCAAGTCAACGGGTTCCAAGCCTAACGTTGGACATCCTAAACTTTTGACTACCCACCATTTTTGATAATTGTTCCTCTCTTACAGTTTCTCCTCAGGCATTTGGTGTTGGAGCAGAAAATGCCACTTCATTGCTTCTAATTATACATTCAATGACTGAAATTACGTGCTGGTGTTGAAAGTTGCAACTGATAAACCCTTCTCTCTTTTTGTTTACTCAGCTCAGAGTTAAATTTGATGACTGAGCTCCTCTTTTTTCCCCACAGGTTTTCATTTAAAAGTTCGTCCCTGGGTGGGCTGAAACCACCAACCAAACGGTTAACCCAACAGAGCATACAGCGACTGATACAACTCGTCAAATAGTTCTCATGCATCTCATGCTTTTTCCTTCTTTTTCAGCTGTGCTCACCCCACTGCATCACCCTGCACACTGTCACAGGAGCTTGAGCAGTGAATGCAATCCTCTGGCTTTGGATCGGTAACAGCTGCTGTTTTGCACTCCAGTCACCCAGCGCACCCTCTGGAGAATGGGTGTGGCTCAGTTCAACAGAATTACAAATTCTTTACTCAAGATAATTGCAGTAATGTAGTTAAAAGGTCTTTCTGCAAAACAAAAACTCAAACAGCTCACATCCCCCTGACAAAGATGGTTTAAGTCAATCATTTAATTGACAAGGAATTTAAAAACATTGTCCCTCAACAGTAACAAGCAAAAAGAGAGCAGTTGTCCGTGTCTACATGTGAATGATAGGCTGTGAGTTGCTACTGCAAACATTGCATTTTGAAACCCGTGCGTTGCAGGAAATGCTAGTAGTGGCCAGGTGCAGTGTCTCTTGAGGTGCATGGCCACAGTCTCAGGGGAGGGGGAGCGCAGGTTGGCAGGTGGAAATCCACAAAGGCGGGAGCCGGCTGGGGAACACAATTCTCTGTGACACGTCCCAGGGTAAAGGTCCAGGGGGTGCGGCCCGAGGCTCCGTCCCGAGCTGGTGGCGTACTGGGCCACCTGTGATGAAGTGTAGGAATTTTTGAGGGCAGTACAATTACATTTCAAAATGTACCAGTGTCCGCCAGGATGGGCAGGGGACCCACGCGTGCAGAGCACAATGGATTAGCAGTCCATCGAATAAACCATTTACTGCCACCTCGTCTGCATGTTTGACCACTCAGTGGCAAGCAGTTCTCAGGCCCCATGCAAGGGCATTACAGTTGGGCCCTCCAACACTGTCCCTATTCCAGTCTCCACAAAATCGATAAACACCAACTATTTAATGATTCCGCTCCTCATTGTTGGGCAGTTAGAATCTATTTTAAAACAGCTCCGTCCCTGGGTGGGCTCGAACCACCAACCTTTCGGTTAACAGCCGAACGCGCTAACCGATTGCGCCACAGAGACTGACATGCAGTCTTCTGTGAGAAGAGGTTTTGATCACATGACCCAGGGCCTCTTCTTTTTGGGAGGGGGTGGGGGATGGGGCAGTGACTCGAGAAGGGAATCACAAGCCCGGCTAGCTCAGTCGGTAGAGCATGAGACTCTTAATCTCAGGGTCGTGGGTTCGAGCCCCACGCGTTGGGCGAGCTTTTCCTCACAAGACGCTGATGTAAGATGTGGGCAATGGTTCTCACGTTTCTCCTCAGGCATTTGGTGTTGGAGCAGAAAAGGAGCCACTTCATTGCTTCTAATGTGAACGTCAATGACTGAAATTACGTGCTGGTGTTGAGAAGTTGCAACCACAAGCCCTTCTCTCTTTTTGTTTACTCAGCTCAGAGTTAAATTTGATGACTGAGCTCCTCTTTTTTCCCCACAGGAATTCATTTAAAAGTTCCCGTCCCTGGGTCAGGGCTGAAACCACCAACCTTTCGGTTAACAGACGAACTTTTGCTAACTCTCATCATGATCACAAGACAGCGTAAGATGATACAATGGTCAAATAGTTCTCATGCATCTCATGCATTTTCCTTCTTTTTCATCGCTGGGCTCACCCACTGCATCACCCTGCACACTGTCACAGGAGGGAACGCAGTGAATGCAATCCTCAGAGACTGGCGGTAACAGCTGCTGTTTTGCACTCTGCAAGTCACCCAGGGCACCCTCTGGAGAATGGGTGGGGCTCAGTTCAAGGGAATTACAAATTCTTTACTCAAGATAATTGCAGTAATGTAGTTAAAAGGTCTTTGTCCAAACAAAAAACTCAAACAGCTTCACATCCCCCTGACAAAGATGGTTTAAGTCAATCATTTAATTGACTGGGAATTTAAAAAGGCATTGTCCCTCAAGGGTAACAAGCAAAAGGAGGGCAGTTGTCGTGTCTACAGGGGGAATGATAGGCTGTGAAACACACTGCAAACATTGCATTTTTGAAACTTGTGGGTTAAGGAAATGCTAGTAGGGTACAGCAGCAGTGTCAGTGAGGTGCATCACTTCTGTCCAGGGGGAGGGTTATGAGGTGTACACCTGAAACACTATGCTACATTGCCAGGCCTTAAAAGCACAATTCTATAAATTCCCAGGGTAGCTCATCTTAAGTTCGAGGCTTTCTAAGCTGGTGGCTAACTGGGCAGGCTTGTACTTGGAAGTGTAGCCATTTTTGAGGGCAATACAATTACATTTCAAAATGTACCAGTCCCCGACGAGGATGGGATTCGAACCCACGCGTGCAGAGCACAATGGATTAGCAGTCCATCGCCTTAACCACTCGGCCACCTCGTCTGCATAGGTATTTGCTCAGTGGCAGTCTTAGCAGTTCTCAGGCCCCATGCAAAGGGCAACATTTGGGCCCTCCAACACTGTCCCTCTTCCAGTCCACAAAAATGAAATGCAACCAAACCTCACAGAAACTTTCTGATATTATGGTGAGTTCCACTGTTGGGCGCTATGGCAAAATAAAGTAAAAAGTGCCAAAAAAAAGTAGGCACTTCTGCACTGGCTGGGCCACCCAAAGTAGAGAGGCGATCACAAAACCCCACCTCTGGCCCCAGGAGGGGGCGGAAACCCAGGTCTCACCTGCTTGTCAGGCTGTGTGTGGCACAGCGCCCTCTTCAGGCTGAGACATAGCCAAGCCCGGTCCCCCGAGGCAGCAGCCTGGAACATGTCGCTGTCCGGGGGGGCCTTCTGCAGCCCCCGCTTTACCCTCCTCCTGCAGAGACACACCCAGAGAGGGAGGGGCACGGCACTTTTCAGAGTAATTCACACACACAGAGGAGTCACCGCAGGAGACACTGGCACCTTGTGTGAAAATGCACCATAAACAGCATTCATCCACACGCTCTTCCATAACTGGAAGATGTCTGACTCTTTATATTGAACTTTGCATTGAAAATTCTGTCCATTCCTTTGTTGAACCAAATTCTCTGTCAGGTTTAAATTCCAGCCCCTTAGCTGTTCACTGCATGTGTAGAATGGTGTTTTGCATCTTCAGCAGACTGGACAATGGGCAGAATACAGCACATAATGTGTCTATAAGTAAAAGATTACCAGTAATGACATGTGGAATGAGCTGTTAGGGTCTGTAATGTGTAGCAGAGGCTGTAAATTTGTAACCAGGACATTGCCAGTCTAGTGCCAAGATAAACCACTGCTGTTGTACCATTGAGGAAAGAACTTAAAATAAGTAGTAATTATTCAGCTTTATAAAATGCCATGTAAATGTACGCTATGCAATGTAAGTACATCTGCATAAGGGCACTTTTCCAAAAATGCGAGGTACTGCTACATAATTGCCCAAAATATGTGGTCTTCAAGGCTAAAACATCAGAAAACTGAATACTCAGCAAAGTCTAGTTATTGTAACTGTACTTAAACCAAAACAGCTACACTGAGGTTACAAGGCTTTCAAGAGTCTAGATTTTATACCATACAGTTGTTGGAAGTCGTTTGTTGACACTCTCTGTTGTTGCTATGGTAATTCTAAGCACCCTGCTTGTCCATTACAACGGTTAGCTTTTCATTCGTAATATTACTGAATTGTCAGTACCTACTGGCAAAACACAGTTATTTGAAAAATAGTGTCTCTATATAAATGTGGTGTACAAACAACAAGTGATGAAAAAGTGGAATCCATGTGGATACGGCAGCGCAATTAAGAGGACTCGAGTCTTTCGAAAGTTACCCATTGTCCTTTCATCTTAGCACATTTTGATGCTTATACTTAAATAAAACTGAATTATTACAGTACTTACTTGTTCATGTCGGATCCCGAATGACTTTCACTTTTTTTTCGTTTTACGCTGAGATTCCAAACGTAAACGGGAAACGCAAAGCCGCGATTTCAGCGACTCAGGGCTTCTGCCTCTTGAAGCTACCTCTGTGATTGTTTGTGGCGTTCTTGGAAACGGACTGGACACTTTCGTCCCTCTTGTGGAATTCCCAGAACCTGCACCCTAAAGGTAAATACCTTAATATACTGCTCAAACTCCATGACTGTTTATTTCTCGTGTTGTTTTTAATCATTCTTTTATAAAGCGAAATTGATTTTGAATTGCTTTTTTTACAACAGAAAACAGTGGACATGTGCGCACAATGTAGAATCTTCAGGTTTATACTTGAGGTGTGCAGCCCAGTGTTGCCCATTATGCTGTGACCGCCACAGTCCTGCAGATGGCGTCCTAAGAGACCCTTAAGGGTCCGAAGAGAAGGACCCACTCCAAAATGTACCTCATTTGGTCACTTGCACGAGAGTGGATATATTTTCTGTTGTTTTGTCACTGAGAATAAGGCTTCCTGAAAAGCAGTTTTAAGGTAGGCCAATTGCCTTTTCTTTCTTCTGGAAGCTGCCCACTTTCTGCATGTTTTCTCTTGGTAGATAATATGTATAAAGTTGTATTTTACTGTTTATTTCATTGACAGCGTGAATAGCTGTAGATTAGTAGTTGATATGTGTGTAGCAAAGGCACCATACTAAATAATCCTCCATAAAAGAACTATGGTCATATGAGAAGAAAATTACAGTTACAGTTTACAGTTTGTCATTTAGCAGATGCTCTTCAGAGCCACTTCCAAAGTGCTAGTAACTTAAAGTGATCTTTTATTTTACTGTTGAAAATTTAATTCATTCCTTTTAATTTTTCTTTCACTTTTGATGGGCCATTCTCAAACCAGCATATTAGTATTTCTGTTATGGGAGATGTAACAATGTGATTTGTAATTTTTTCTTTTCTTTTGATTTTGTTAAAATTGTACTTTTGCGGATATTAAAATTAATGACTAGTGGGGGAGGTAGAGAGGCAGGGATGAGACCTTTTCATGGCCTGATTTGGGGTCAGAGGAGGTTGTCATGGGTTACCTCCAATACCAGCAGGACTCTGGGATATTACTGAGTAACCTGTTATGGAATCAGCTGGTGTTGTACTTCCTGATGACTGTGAAGTTCCTGGAAGTTTAACACTTCTCTACTGGAAAATCGGTACAGTACAGTACAGTAAAACAGTGATCCCTGTCGTACTGAGTTGGTTGCCATCATTCTGTGAGGTTTGAGTCTGTGTCTTTGTGTATAAGATAACAGAAGGTCAGCAAAGTGCATTTTGCATTGTAACCTAGAGGTGGATTGTGGAACTCCTCTAATATTTTTGGGAGGAAAATTAAATAATGTGCTATTCAGAGAAACATGTGTCCTGTGGCAGTGTTTCATTCAGACCTTCCCGTTTGTGTACGTTAGCAGTAAAGTGCTTGTTTCCGTATCAATGTAAAGCAGTGGTGGAGAGGGTTTTTTTAGCTGCAATTGGACAAAGCCTCGCTGGGTTGGGATATGGATACTCCCTGAAAGCCGATGACCCACGGCTGCCGATAAAGCCCCTCACAGCGGGGACGTCGCTCGTGCGCGCAGAATGTGGCGGAGCGTGGCGGACCGGATCAATCCCGCATCGAGCGCGCTCTGCACCGAGACCTGCTGGGATTTTTGCGCGGAGCGTCTCTCTCGGACTGTTGTTATTGTCTCCGTGTCTTTGCGTGACTTTACGATCGATGCATTAATCAGTGGGCGGTCCGAAATCGATCGCGTGAACTTCTCTCGAACCGAGAGGGCAGGGTCATGCATTAGTCTGATTGATCCTGCTCAACGTGTCAGTGTTCCGTGCGCCCCTGTCAAGGATGAACGACGGTTTGCATCTGACAGACGCACGCGTATTTGCGGAATGACTGACACTTGAGCATCTTGATTATTAATTCACGTAATGCGTCCTGCACTAATACACTTGCCACACGTTTCATTTTCTTATTAGATATGTTCTTCCTTCTCAGAATGCAGTAGCAAGGATGCATAAGTGCAGGAGGTGACACGAGTTGACCTACGAGTTGAATAGAAAGGAAGCCTACATTCTCTGCATACCAAAACATATGCATGTCACACTGTAGAAGATAAGCTTGAACTGTATTCTACTTGCAGTTGAACTTTTGACTTTTTGCAGTTGAACTTTTGACTCCTCTTTCTCGCCGCATTGTAGCAGTCCACAGTGTGTAGCCTACCGTGCATATTTTTTTTTGTTTTGACCAACAGGTGATGGCATGTGGCAGTTTTGAAATTTTAAGTCAGGGCCTGTTTTTTTTCCCAGTAATAAAAAAAGTTTTAACAGGAAGCTGCGGTTTAGTCCTCTCAGCCTCTCAGACCGTGGGGCGGTGAGTGCCTTGCTCCACTTAGCTCTGCGTTGCAGCGGGATATCAGAGGACATTAAAGAGCAGGGGCACGCATACCAAGAGCAGATGGAGCTAGCTCAAGGCACACGGGAAAATTAGCTCATTGCAGGAAGTGGGAGCATCCCTTCGTCCCCTGCTGTGACCCTGCTATTGGCTGGCCTCTGGACCAGTCAGGATGAAGACTGGTGTAACAGCAGCACGGAGGCGGAGCCATGCTTAGGGCAGTCAGCTCCGAATGACAGTTTGGTGCATAACGTCGGCGCACACCCCTCCAACCAACTCCAACTCTGTGTGTATATGTGTATGTGTGTGTGTGTGTGTGTGTGTGTGTGTGTGTGTGTGCGCGTGTGTATGTATTATATATATGTATACACAGAATGCACACAAACGCTCAAACACATAGGTACAGCCACACAGACACATGCACACAACTGCGCATAACAATTCTCCCCTCTTCTTTAATCCTGTATGTGAACCCTGTCATAAAATGTAAATACAAAGAGAAACTTTAGAAAAGTTCCTTCACATTATGTGATCAGGCGAGGAGCAATTCAGAGGGAGGGCGAGAGAGAGAGAGAGAGAGAGAGAGAGAGAGGGAGGGAGAGAGAGAAAGAGGGAGGCAGGGGGAGAGACAGAGAGAGAGGGAGAGAGGGATGGGGGAGGGAGGGGAGGGAGCGAGAGGGAGAGAGGGAGACAGAGAGAGAGAGAGAGGGAGAGAGAGAGAGGGAGGAGGAGCTGAGAGGGGCATCAGCGCACTTACACTAAAGCAGCCCGGAGTCCCCAGGGCACGGGGTCCTCACGAGGTGGCTCATCAAATATGAAGCTCTTTTTTATCCTCCCTGACCTCCCTCTCTCTCTCTGTCTCTCCCTCCCTCTCTCCCCCATTCTCTTTCTCCCTCCCCCTGCTCTCTCTCTCTTTCCCTCTCTCCCCCTGCTCTCTCTCCCTCTCTCCCTGTCTCTCTCTCTCCCTCCCTCTCTATCTCCCCCTTCCCCCCCCGTCTCTCCCTCTCTCTCTCTCTCTCTCTCTCTCTCTCTCTCTCTCTCTCTCCCTCTCTCTCTCCCTCTCTCCCCACTGCCCCCTCCCTCCCCGTTCTCGTTTCCTCGGCCGCTGCTGCTCAGCCAGGCGGCAGTGTGCTAATGCACCCTGGCACATTCTGCGGCTCGGAGTCAGAGCGCGGGCAGGCTGTGCGCACTGACCGTACCGCGACCTCGCTGTGCACGCCTGCACGCACCACGCGGGGGGGGGGGGGGGCGCAGTCCCAGTCACCGCCAGGCACAGCCGAGAGATGATGAGAGCACAGCCGGCGGGGGGGGGGGGACCTCTGAGGTCTTTTGCAGCAGCTGTACAGGGGAGAGGATGGTGCCTGTGGTTACTGTGGTTACGATATGGACAGAGGACACACTGCATGCTATATCATATGACTGCATATGATCTCCACATGATATATACATACACACACATATACATTGTGTGTGTGTCTGTGTGTGTGTGTGTGTGTGTGTGTGTGTGTGTGCACGTGTATGTATATATCATAAGCAGATCTATCTATCTATATATAGATAGATAGATCTATATATATATATATATCTATATATCTATATATAGATAGATAGATAGATAGATAAATAGATAGATAGATAGATAATTGATGTATGAATGTGTGCGCACGTGTGTATGTGTACATATGTATGCATGTATACAGAGAGCTCAGGATAAGTTCTGACTCAGTGATTCACTCTGCACCAACATGGTTCCTGTATGTTATAATAAACAGTGCATTGACAAACTCAGAAACTTCAGCCAAACTTGCATGTTTCTTGAAACAGAGAAACTGATTTACATGTTCACTGGAGGAAATTGTAATGAAACAGACTGGGATCCAGGAGCGGGGAGCAGGTTTAATCAGGAATCGTGGTCAGGGACAAAACAGGTCAGTAACGGTGGCAGCAGGTACACAATCCAAGATCCAAAAAACACAAGCGAAGTCAAGAGCACAGGCAAGGGTCAAACACCGGGAACTAACACTAGAAAATCACAGCAAACAGGCTTGGTATCCACAGGGAGCAATACCTCACAAAGAGGCAACAAAAGCAGAGTCTTTTTATGGGCAGGGCTTGATTGCAGAGAGGTTACAGGTGTGTTTGATGGGTGGTTGAACTGGGCGTGGCTGAGCAGGTTGAACTGGGCGTGGCTGAGCTGGCTGGTTGGGAGTGGGCGTGACAGAAATCTAGGGGTCATTGCTGTGTGTAACTTTGCCTGTCCACAAACAGTCCCTCTGTCTGCATATGTTCACATTATCATATCATATCCATACTGTGTGTGGGACGTTTTAATAAATAATGCCATTGCAGTGCTGTGGAAAACCCCAGCCTGTGGTCCTACATAATGCAAAAACGTAATAACATCCACCGGGAGTCAGCACCTCGTCTGTCTTGTTGTGCTTCTCGGTTCGACCCCTCAGAGGGGCGTGCGCTGTGGCATCCTTCCTATGCGCCCGCTTCAACAGGAAAAACCGGCAGTACCAGAGGAGCACGGGGACAGAAGGTATAAGAGTTACACAGGGAGAGGATGCCACAGGGGGACAAGGAGATGTGGCTCAAAGCAGGCCTGCAGCAGGTGGGGGAGAGAGAGGGCCCTGATTTCAATGATCTACCTGATAACCAAAAACTTCCCCTCCTCTTAAGAAACTAGAGGAAATGTTCCATACTGGCAGCACAGTGTAATGATGCCTGCCACCATCTGAGGAACAGTGAGCGACAATGATTAATTACTCAAATGTAATACTTTTCTTCTCCTTACACATAGTTATATCATACTTTGTCACTATTAATTGTGTACTTTTCATGTTCTGCATTATTGTTCATTATTGAATTATTGCTCCTGGTTGCATTATCTTTTCTAGACTGCTTTGCCAATAGGAATGTGCACATTTGAACAATATGAATGTGCACAGTGAAGTGAATTGAATTGAATTGAATTGAATTGAATTGAATTGAATTGAATTGAATTGAATTGAATTGAGGTATAGAGGGACAGAGAGAACACTGGTCATGGTATGGCAAGGGGAACACCCCCCCCACCCCAATCCCTGGCTATATGTGGTACAGTGTACAATTTGGTGCATAAACGAAATCATCTGAACAGATTTCCTCTTTCACTAAAAATGGATAATATAATAATAGATGTTTTTGTCTGACAGGAATGCTAAATCTTGGTTTCATGTTCTAGGTCGCCACTTGGAATCCCCCCAGATCACAACTCCAAACTGCACCCACCTCCCCCCCCCTGTGGCCCCCCTTCCCCCTCACCATTCCCCTGTACCTCCTCACAGCCCTCAGATTCTGAATCCTTCAGTTCTGGTGGATGGAGAAACGTGGATGAGAAAATTAAGGAAAAAGAGCCACAGAATGACAGAGGCAGAGAGAAAGACGTGGCTTTGGGCTGACAGTTGGAGAGGGAGAGGAGGAGACACTCAAGACCGAAGCAATGAAGACTGGGAGCAAGAGAGACAGCCAAGGACAGAGGGCAGAAACGAAGGGAGAGAATAAAAGAGAGAGAGAAACTTGGTGCTTGATCCAATAGAGCAGTCTTGACCTCCCTGGTGACATCTTGGCCGACCCTGCAGGTTTACGCAGTGACCCATCATCATACTCTCTCACAGGCTGACAGGCAACAGCACAGCACCAGCGGAGTTAACTCCTTGTGTGCCTGAAACTCAGGTGTCTGTCTGCCAGCACCACTGGAACATGTGTGTATAATCCTCTTCGTGGCGATGAGCGCGTTGACACAGACCTGGCTTCGGCAATGCTTTTAACCCTCAGTACGCAAAGACGGTATCCTCTGGTACAGCGCAAGATTACTACTGAGTGAGACACTCGCCGTGACACCGAGGAGATTGGCATAGGAGCAGGGAGGACCGAAAACCCAAGCCGCTGTTCATTCAGCACCATAGGAGGCCTGATAGCCCAAGATCGCTGCAGGACCATGGATAGCACCGGCCCTACGGACAGGCACGGCAGCAGCTGCAGCTTAGAGGTGCAGCTGTGGCTCTTTGCTCCATTAGTGGGCCTGTTTGAAAACAGCCTCTAGGTGGGGTGGTTTGGAAGAGCTGCTTATTAAGGCTGTACTAATCAAACGCCTATGTCAAGGTCTTTTCTCAGATTTTTATTTCGATGTTTAGTTAGTCTTTTGTTTCAGCTGTGCTTTATTTGAGATTGAAATCCTATTTCGACCTCCATGATTGTGTGTTGGGCTGTCTGTTAGCCAAGGCGTGAAATCAAAATAAAAACCCATGCTACTGAATTGTTGCTAGCTCTCATCTGCTTAGTGTCGTTCCTCCTTTGCTGCTCCTTACCCTAACAGTGACCACGACTGGCACTGAATGACATTCACCTAAACATTCTGAACAGAAATTCTAGTCATTAACTCCTTGGCACTGAAAGTTCGTGAATTAGAAATATTAAAATACATGACTATGTTTCTAACATTTGCTTACTTTTTAAATATAGTCACTGGTTTTAATGAAAAGGGAATTTTGAAAAAAAATTACAAAGGATATTTTCTATAAATTGGTGAACAAGACTTTTTAATACTCAGTGGATACCACTGAGAAAGCATTTTATAAAATGTTGGCATTTAACTGACCCATTTGTAATGTTCTCATTCACACACTTTGACTGGTGTAATCCTTCAGAGGCTTATACATTATAAGCAGGTGAAACACAGGAAGAACAATAGCAGATAGATTTGTTGGTGGGATAAGGCATAGAGTTTATGCACAGATTAAATCAACCACACAGCAGAGCAGGTGGTTTTCCTTCATTAAGGGTTTGTTTTCATCATCGTGCATGAAAAGGGGGACTTAACAGAGGTTTCTGAAAACAAACAGCTGTGTTTTGGGGTTGGGGGGGGGGGGGCGTAATTCAAGCGGGTCTACAAAATTCCCTTCTCAGCCTCCTTTTTGGCTACCATCAGAGAGGCATTGATGTGATTGGCTGTGCCTGTGTCCAATCCCTGCACAGGGCTTCACTGTGTTCAGTGACCTAAAAGAGATAGAGATCAAAGCAGCTTTCAGTGTCTCAGCATCACCAACCTCTTCCTCTGTCCCCTCCATTGATAAGCAAATAAAATGTGAACGAACCTGGATCTGATGACGAGTCATTGATTATAGTTATGTATTTAACTGGTTTGTGAGCACTTGTAATTACTCCGACGAGCCATTTTTGACTCAGACTAAATCAGACAATGTGTCAAGAATTATTAACAAAACAAGGAAAATGCATAAATGAGCAGTGCTTGACTGTTGATGCAGCATTGTCAAATATACTAATTTTACATAGTCTGTAAGTACTTTTCAAGAAAGCCTCATGTTTTAGTGAAATCCATTTCCACGTCCTCTAAATTAAATGCTGATGTTTTTCCAGTTTTATGAGTTAGAGTTCACAACTGACCTGCTTCCTGAACGTGAGAGCTGAGGCATGAATCCTCACTGTTGATATGGGCTTCAAGGAACATAATAATTTACTTTAGTCCCACTATTCCAGTAAACACTGAGTATTATTAAAATCCTTTAATTTGGCCTCTTAATCTTTTCCGGTTTGATGAGGTGAAAGTGCACCACTGACTGATGTCCTGAGTGCTGCAGAGTAGGCATTACTGTTCTCCAATGTTTCCCAGCTGTAAACCTCAGCTCACAGATATGGGCACAGTAATGATGGATCGTACAACAGACTCCCTGGGTGCCTTCAAGAGAAAGCGGAAAACTCATCTTTTCAAGCTGTGTCTCTAGTCTACCTTCCTCTCTATCTATCTCTATCTACCCTATCTACCCATATTTTCTATAAAAAAGCAGTCTACACTAGTTTAGCACTAACTCTATCTTACTGACCTCTTGTAATAATTCTCGATAACTACTCTTAGCAGTGATGCACTTATTTGGAAGTCACTCTGGGTAAGAGCATCTGCTAAATGACATAATGTAATGTAATGATCAGGGACTCCACTGGTTTGGAGGAGCAATGGGAATGGGATCAAACAGTGCTCAACAGTGTGCCAATTGCTCTGAGCGAATCCTCTGAAGAAACCAGTTAGGATTCATCATGCTGAGGTCCAGTGGACAGGGCAGAATGGTGGACCATGCACTGCTGCTTTACCTACAGGGCTTCAACATGAATATGTCAGTACTGATTATCTGCTCAGACAGGAAACGAGCAATTAATATCCAGCAATGGCAAATAGTATTAAGGAGACTCGATCGACACCGATTGCTGTCTTTTCAACCAGATTAATTACATTAATGATATCAGATTATGCCAGATTTCCACAAGTAAAAATGAGCATCGTAGCCAACTGTGTAGGACATGGTCCTGCCATAGTCACAGACCTCTTGCTTTCTCAATGGCCAAAGGTGTGACTATGGTCTTCTAATCTCTTCTTGGGGTTTCCGTAATGTCCCATATGGTAAAACTGATGAAACTATAACAATGTACCACAGCTGGTACCACAGGGATCTCAAAGAGTGAGTACATTACATTACATAATGTCATAATTGTATAATAATGTAATAAAATGTAATAATGTGTGTAATATTGTGTGTGTAATACACAATATGTATGTAATGTATGTAATAATGTAATAAAAATGTAATAATGTAATAATGTAATTACATTACATAGTGGTACATAATGTTCTGATTTAAGATTATTTCCATGTTGTCTAGTGTCTAAATGTCAACATAAATGTTTTTGAGAAAAAATGGGGCTGTTTGCAGCTACTTCGCTGGGGCAGAGGTTTAGAGTCATGATTAGGGTACAGCACTTACGACAGGCTGGAATACTGGGCTTAACACTGCTATCGTACTCTACACTTGAGCCAATATGTTCACCCTCAACAATCCACACTTTATAAATTATGAACAGGTAGAAATGTATGCGTGTAAGTGTGAATGTGTGTACACAGAAAAAGATGATACTTGATACTTTAGTGAAGGCAACATTTACTCAACACGAGAAGCGGCACATTTGACAGGCACATAAAATTATTCAATTATGAAGCATCTGAGGATAATAAAAGACAGCAGAATTATAAACAAAAACCAAGGAAACATCAGAATAAACAGATTTGTTTTAGGTAAATATACGGTATTAAACAGATTAGAATATTTAATAATGAAGCAAAATAAAATAGTTATACATGCAATAGTTATGATACAATAGTCTCTAATTTTGTTAATCAAATGTCTTTAACATTAATGGTATCAACCATAATAATAACTGTCTGTCTCCCCTCAGGCTTACCGTGAGCAGCCAGAAGGAAGTAGGAGGACATTTTCAGATTCCACTACACATTTAGACTAATAGCAACATCTGTGGCAACAATGTACGTTAAAACAATACAATATAAGGGTTATTTTTAGCTGTCAGATCAAAACTCTTATGAAAACTGCTTACATGTTTTACATTACATTATTGTCATTTTGCAGAAGCTCTTATCCAGAGCATCTCGGATAGGTTACACATTTATCCTTTAATACAGCTGGGTATTTACTGAGGAAAACCAAAGGTAGGAATTTCGTTTTTCATTACGAATGGAATTAGTGGTAGTGTTAAAATACCCCAGTCATCCACACAGAAAGGATAAGGATGGGTTGTATTAAAGTTTTTATCTCAAGATCCTAACCCTGCTTTCCATATTTGCATGATGTGTAGGGCTTACTTTTGTTCCTACACACATAGAAAAACTTAATAGTGATACATGGAATCACACTTTAGTCTGAAACCCTATTGCTGAAGTCTTCCTGTTACTGCATTCTTTAACTGAAAAATGAAATAGTGATGTTGTTGTTGTTAGTTTCTGGGAATGTTTTGCTATTAATGCTGTTTGTTCCCGTGGTGAATTTCTGTCATTTATCCGCATGCTGGACACACGAGGCCGGCAGCTAAAGAGGGGAAGGGGTTGTTGGACACCTGCCTCTCAGGACGGGCGCGTGACACGATGAGACACTGCGTCAGAGAGCTCAGGACCTCCCTTTCAGGTGGCAGAAGCTACAGCAGGTGATAATCTCTGGAATATGTCAGGGGTGTGAAAATATCAGCAAGGTTAACAAGCCGTCTATTAAAAGGATGACTCGGGAAACAAGCGCAAAAAGCCCTGTCGTCCCCCCACCACCACAGACACACACACACACACACACACACACACACACACACACACCTCCACACACCCCCACCAGCTTGCGCCCCCACGACGACCTTCAGTTTGGAAGCGATGTACAGGAACAGTTCCCTCTGGAGGATACAAATTGTGGTGGAGTTAGAAAATGAGAGCTGGGTGTTTCTGACAAGCACGCAAGGCCCTCTCTGTGGTGTCCCCTCTGCCTGGCCAAAGTGCAGGCACTCCCAGCAAGGAAACAACACCCCTAACTTAATGCTGAACTATTTGGGATCTATGCTATCCAGGGGTTGAAGTAATCTGAAAGCAATTCTCTGAAAATTTCTCAAGCAGATGCTGTTCATACTTCCCGATAAGGTAGTGAAATGACCCCTGATGGTTTCCAAGTCAGACACCACTTAATTTCGATGTAATTTCCACTTTGCTTTTTGCATTTCATTCTAGAGAATTTAGCATTCTCACACCCTGTGGGAAGTTCAGTTAATTGCTAGTCAGCATTCAGATGTAGGTACATTTTTATTGTATTACCACTCATCAACTGGAACGTCAAACCCCTTGTCACTGAAGACAGTTTGAGGAGAACCTCTGAGGCCTGGACTCACCCCCCCCCATCCTCCCGCATGGGTTCCACTGGCGCCGTTTATATCGGTGTGTTTGTGTTCCTCGCTGTTTAAACCGAACTGACATCTCACCTCTTACACTGTGGGCAGCGCAGGCTTTTAAACCCTCCCTGGCCTGCTTTTTCAGCTTGTTTCACCTCGAATTACAACAAGCTAAGAGCGTGGATCCCTGGTCATGGTCTGTCCTTAATGGAGTGTTTTCTTAAAAACTGAGCTCTCTGTTTCTCTCCCTCTCTCTCCCTCTCTTCCTCTCTCTCTCTTTCTCTGTCTCTCTCACCTCTTTTGCAGCTGAACTCTCTCACTCCTGAATGTATTAACACGGCACTTTTGCTCAGCACTTGTGCCAGCTCTTACTCTCGTAAGAGAAACTCTCTCTCTCCCTCATCAAAGCCTCCCTCCCCCTTTCTTTCCCAGCAGATGTCCCCACCGTGACAGGTGTGTTTGCCTGAGCTGATATCCATCTTTACCAATGTGATATCGTATCACCAGTTCAGATGTCATGGAGATGTGAAGAAACACACTAAACAAGCCAAAAACTCGAAATAGAGGACCAATCGATTATTTGAATCAGTATTCAAACGTCTTAATTTAACCGAAAAATGAAGAAAAACGCAGAGTTTTATACTTTTTTCATCAATATTCACAAAACGAAGTCAAATAACCCTGCATAATATATCAGAGAATTCAGGGATACTCATTTTTCTGTGCATCACATGAGTGAATGGAGGTCTGTTTGCTTCTTATATTGTTGTTGGCTTTTTGCTTGTGTTGGTCTCTGCCTCACTTGTAGGTCGCTTTGGATAAAAGTATCTGCCAAATGAATAAAAGTAAATGTAAATGTTTGCAATTGTTATTTATGGATTTAAATACAGTGTTTTGGGGAAACAAAGCCAGGTTGGAATTAAAAAAATATTTTATCTTGGAAGCCATAAAATATTGAAGTATCAAATTATTAGAAATTAATATCCCTAATTTGTGTAGCGTATAGCGTTTGTCATGGATTTTTAGCTGTTTCAAAGAGAGGAGGGAGGTGGGGGGGGGAGATTCACTTTGGCTCCCATCAGTTTGCCATTGCCACCTGGCTGATGCACGGCGGCCATTTTGTGCCAGAACGCTCACCACACAACTAAGCTGGAGAGGGAGAGTTTTACTTAATCATTCATTAACGCTCCGAGACCCTTGAATGAGACACCAAAGCTGCCACACACATAAAATTCATTAGCGCTATTATTTTGCTCCATCCATTTGCAAACTTTGACTGCAAAGGCTCAACAAAGAGCTCACAGCCTAGGGCAAGCGACTCAAGAGTTGAATCAAGAGTCAACTGCTCAGCTCTCATTAAATTTGAACTGCTCTTACCATGGCCAACCCTTCGGAGTGGAAGTAATGTATTAATTAGCCGATGGCATACGTCAGCTAAAAGCGCTCTGAGGCTTTTTCTTGATGATGTACTGCATTACTGTGTACATGAATGTTTAAAGGTGTTTCCCCTTTAGATGAGGCTGCTTGTGTTGATTGTGCTCAGAGAGCCAAATACTGCAATGCATGGGACTTAGTCTTCTTCACAACCTGAACAGGTATCGGTCTTGTTTGGGGCGGCAGCGTAGCATAGTGGTGAAAGAGCAGGACTCACCACAGGGCCACTGCTGCTGTACCCTTGGGCAAGGTACTTAACCCACAACTGCTTCAGTAAGTATTCAGCTGTATAAATGGATAGCATTGTAAAAACCTGATAACTGATGTAAGTCGCTCTGAATAAGAGCGTCCGCTAAACACCAATAATGTAATGTAATAATGTTTCCACATATTCTCACCACTGGGTAATAGCAAACAGACTCAGGTGCACACAGGCTAGAACAGGCCTAAATTTGTACCGGTGGGGGCTGCGCGAGTCACCATCCTGCCCAGCTGGCGGAGCAGACGTGCAAGACACTGACCACCTAGTAACGGAGTGCCAGTCACGAATGTGACGGGAGGATGTAACACCATAAATGAATGCGGCGAGCCTTTCAGGTGATGGACCGAGGACCTAGAATTGGAGGTGTGAAAACCATACGAAGACAACGACGACTGTAGACGTCCCTATTATATAATTTACAACAGAGCCAAACTTTCCAAAGATAATAAGTCTTCCATAAAACAAGTCAAATGCCCTTGCACACGGAATTTCTCATGCAAGGTGGGTTTGGGAAGGGGTGTTTAATCCAAAGACAACTGGAAATTCCCAATTCCCAACGATTTTTTTTCCCCAAATGTCACTAATTAAATAAGACACGTAGAGTTTATCTCTGATGTTCTTACAGTTCAGAATACAAATCTTGCAAATCAGGCTGGTGCAGCGGTAAGGAGCAGGGTCTTTAACCCAAAGGATGCTGGTTTTAGTCTCTGGTAGAGCACAGCTGTTGTACCCATGAGAAGGGCACTTAACCCAGATTGCCTCAGTAAATACCCAGCTGCTAACATGGATGATATGTAAGATTTGTGACCTGCTCTGGATATGAATGCCTGTTATGCAAATAATGCAACACATAAGGCTTTGTACAACAGGAAACAGTGATCAGACTCCAGTTTTTTGGGAAAGAGAGGAGAGTACACGCTGGCCAGGACTGTTAACATGATGTGGTCATGCCATCATTGTTATCCTCTTTCACACCCAGATGCCCTCCTGTTCTGATCTAATTACAGCTCTCCAGCTCGGGCGCCTGTTAAACCTTCTGTCATGCCCCATACCTATTGAAAACTGTGAAAGTTTATTCATGGTTTTTATTTATGGCATTTATTAATTATTTATGGTTGTGTTCAACAGCATAAAATAAATTAAGACAAGTGCCTTTTTGGTGTAATACGGTCAGGGCCTTTATTGAGATGATAATAAATAATATTTTACAGAAGTGTGGTGAAGTCTGGAGTACAGTAGGTAATTTCTTCCGTGTTTAACGGAAACTCACAAGCATATGACAATCTGGGGTCAATGCAATCACAGATGGTTCAGCCACTTAACAAGTCATTGTAGCTAGCTCCAATGCTCCAGCTATGTTTAGTCACATTGTTAAATTATGAAAACCGCAGCTGTTTTTTGCCACTCACATACTCAGATATGCTTGTTTTTTCACTGCATGACTAGTCCAACAGCTTCTGAAGAGGTATCCTGGCAAAAATAGCTAACTAGCTAGCTAGTGTAGTTTAAAAAATAATATAATAGGCATTACTGCATGTTATCTTAGCATTTCTATTGAGCCTTTATTTCATAAACAGATAGAATAGCGCTGTGAGCTGGAATCAGCATGAAACACATATTCTGACCCCAGACCACCTCCCTAAGCTCTGACTTGATACCACATGAGAACAGCTTGATACTTATGTCAGATTCTTTTACTTTCAGACTAGACCTCTGTTCAGTCAGGTCTAGTTTTCCCTCATGTTTCTAGTTTTTTTTTTTTATATCTGCTGCTCTGTACCCTCCCACATCTGGATTTTTTTTTACCTACACAGGTGCTTCTTGGTGAAGGGAAGGAAAGGGGGTTTCAGCATGTAGCGTAGTTTTCATCATGTGATGATACAACCATGACTTTCCTAGATATACAGTACCAGTCAAAAGTTTGGACGCACCTGCACACAGGAGGGTTTTTCTTATTTTTACTACTTTCCACATTTTCGAATAATAGTAAAGGCAGTAAAACTATGAAATAACACAAGTGGAATTATGCAGTGACCAAAACTTAAACAGATCAAAACTATCTTATATTTTAGATTCTTCAAAATAGCAAAAAAAAAAAAATTTAATTGATTTTTTTAAAAGAAATTCATACTTAGGCATCAACTTCACTATTTATATTTGTCAAAGAAACAAATTTCAAGCATTAAGCATTAGTCTTAAATGCTTGAAATTAGATCAAAATGTCTTCAAATGCATGTTTCCCATTATCTTAATCAGGTGTGTCCAAACTTTTGACTGGTACTGTGGAGGTTTCCACTATTCACTGGCTTGCTTATTGTGAGTGGCCAGTTATTGTTTAGTCAGGGAAGTTGATATTAATGGACATAAATCAACCAAAATGATTACCAGTTTGCAGTTGTTTTCCGTCTGAAGCTCTTCAAAATGGATCTAAATGGAGCAAATGCTCACAAATCATGGGAATATGAAGGATAACCCCAGGATATAATCAAAGATGCCAAATGAAACAGATGGTACAACAGCCGGTAAAATGGTCCAAGGTATTGTCAGGTATTTTTCCCATCTGGCAAGTTTATACAGGACTACACTTAGAGGGTGAAGTAAAATAAATAAATAAATATGTGGAAGAAGTCAGGAGAATTAGCATGAGTCTGGCTTTGAATTGTCTACTGGCCCAGGATCATACTAAAGTGGTCCGTTTGCTGCTGTTGTGAGAGTCCCTCAGAAATAAGTATGGCTGTATGTCCCACCACTCTACCACTGAGACTATTCTGGCCTGCAATGCATCCTCAAATGCTGACATCACACCTTCAGAGTCACTTCACTGACCGCTGAACAACTGACACTAAAAACAGCGAGAAAGCACGGGTGAAGGTCGAAAGAGACCACAGCCACAAATCGAAGCTGTCATGCCTCTCGCCATATGGCCAGAATGAAGCCTCCATGTCAAAGTGAATTTACAGCGGTGACAGATGACATAACCGATAAGCAGACATCCTGTGCTCTTAAACCTGAGGAGGGGGGATATGCCATTGAGACATGACTCCTGACTGTTCTTAAACTGTTGAACCCATTTTAATGTTAAAGCAAATTAAGTACTTTTTTCATCAGTCAGGAGGAGACAGATAAGGATCTCTCATTTTTCCACAGGGTGTACATGATGAAGTCTTTGGGCAATACTAAAGACAAAAAAGGTGTCAAGGCATTGCCAATGCAAGGGACTCAATCTACATGAGAGGACTGGGGAACATGCTCAACACTTTGTGCTTTTTGCTTTGGATGCCGCTTTGGAATTTGTACATAATTTTAAACACAGTTAGGTATGTCTGAGAACTTTGAAGGCTGAGAAGAAAGGCTGTTATCTGTGGATAAACCTACAATAATGGTCACAAAGATGCAAGGTACTTAAAAAGTAATGAATCTGTACCTCCACCAATAAGAGGCAACACTGGCATAGTATCTTAGTAACATGCTAACTGTAAAGACTGAAAATCATCAGTGACCAATCATGAGCATGCAAGTTACAAGAGTATCTAGGCCTGATGATCCTTCATACATGGATGCAAACTTGTTTTATAGGGATTAAAATAAAACAATTCAGAAAGAAACAACTGGATTAAATAACAAATAAAATAACCGAATTAAAATAACACCTGACAGATTTCTATGGAAAGAATTCTCAAAACAGTTATATAGAGAACAGTTTGGGTGCCATACATTTAATATGGGATGGAACTTTTGAAGGGTCCATACAGTACCAGCTTTTTTTTAGTGCCTACGCACAGCGGCAAGGAGGATGCCCGCCCGAGAAGCCGCGATTTGCTATGCATCCCCGCGCTAACGAGACCTGACACCGCTGGCTGCATTTGCTGCTTCGCACATAAGCGATCTGAAAACGCGGTGCTATTTTCGTTGATGTTAATTTGCTCCGTGTTTGAGCTGCGGTTCACGGCTCGGTCAGCCTTCTCTGATACTATACTCCCGTTTGTTCCACTAAAGGTTCTCCCGTCACTTTGCGTTAGCGCTGAGAGCTCCGTGAACTGTGAATGCACCGAGCACGGGGAACTGGCTACACAGAGGCATTCTGTCTGCCTGGGTCCTAAATGCCATTGATGCAAAGGTTTCGACTTGAATTTTGCTTTACTAAAAATGTAAAACTTCTGCTAAATAAACGGTTCATGTGAAAACGAAATGCAAAGGAAGCGTGTTTTGTGTTTTGGGGCTACTACCTGAAATAGGGGTAGGAATATAAACGGAGTTCTAAGTTCATTTTATGTCAATTATTTATTAGCAAGCTTTTGCGTGATTGAAACAAGAGTACAATTCATTGCACGTTCCATTCAATGAACTTCGGTTACAGCTGAGCTCCTGCTTTCCTATATCAGGGAAAAAACATTTGTCTTACATTGTCGCACAGTTTTACCTCTTTTAAATATCTTTTTACTCCTGATGCGTCTGTGTTTGCGAAAAAAATGACATATTGGTTTAGGTCTCGAGACAAGGCATTTCGCACAGCGCACTTGTTTGGTAATTTAACGTTTAACTTAACGTTTAACGCTATATCTGTAATGTCATGAATAATTTATACTAAAACACATGTCGGAAACTAAATTAATGAAACGTTATAGAACTAAATCAAAGAAATGCGTTTCACGCAAAGAGAAACAGAGGTGTATCTTGCAGTTACCAAAAAGTTCTGCAATTATAAGATAAAAAATAATGTTAAAATAAGGTAATTAAAGACATAAAAGACAAATTATCTTGGGAGAATAATAATGCTACATAAAAGCCACTGAATTCGACATTCGGGTAAATATTATTTTCATACTTTGGCGATTTCGCATTATTAATTTAACGGTTTGATCTTGGTGTATTTATGTATTTTGGAATAGTTTGTACTTCATTATTCTAAACTGTTTTGATATTAAATTAATGCTATTCATATTCGCATTTAAATACTAATATTATTCATGTTTAATATATTGCGATGAATATTTCCGAGGAGATTAAGAATGATAATAATGGCAGTCATATGGATGAATACTGTAAATAAATATGCATTGATGTAATTTGTGGGCTATAATGATGTATGCACTCTCTGAAAAGCTTTAGGGGAATGGTTCCAATAAAGCACTGTAGCTTTGCATTTGCATTACATTATCTACATATTGCTCATTAGGTGCCCCTCTTCTTGGTCGTATTTGTAGACAGTTTATTCAGCCGAGACACAAATCGCGCAATTTACCTAAACGACCATGGATTCAAAGTCACAGCAGTAATCTCTGAAAGTCGTTCTTTTTCCTCTAGGCACCCAGCTGTGGTTTCATAAGAATCGTCTGAACTTTACTTGGAGGTTATAGAGAGGGGACAGTACACTTTGTGAGAACACAATAGATTGAAGTCACTGCAGGTTCAAGAAGGAAATATTTTGCTCTTTGCAGTTATATCAAATAGTTGATGGGGATGAAAAAAAGGTTTAAAACAAATTTTAAGCCTGTTTCGTTAAGTTTAGTGTTCACACTACACATACCATTACTTGTACTTCTCTACAAATGTACTTTTCATTTCATGAGGGTTTTCTTTTTTAGGGTTCTATGAGGTGACACAGGGGTTCAGTACAGTATTTCACGCTGGGGTAAGAGGTCAGTTTTATGAGCCTTTATACAATCTGTCGATATAGTGAGGAGCACATTATGTATTATTAGTTGTCATAGAACTTATAAAACAGTATTTATGTGTTAAGCACCTGAACAAACTCCTTGAAAATGTCCATGTGTAAAAATTAAACACACACACTTCCAAACCAAACAGTCATTAAAGGCATGTCACATTTTTTTTTTTCATTTCAAAGGAGCAATAAACAGCATTCCACTATCACTTGCAATTTTATAAACGACAGCCTATCTACAAATAATTGTTTTACCAACGAATAGATTTTTGTGATGTTTAAAGGTGTTAGGAAAGCATACGTGTGATCTTACTCCGATATGCTGAGAGAATTGAGTTTATCTGCGGCGTGACAGTTCTGTCACACCGCATCACCCGCGCCAGAGGCAAAAAAACTGGCTCCTCTACTCACAGCCGTTACCATGGCAACAGCAGCAGATGTTGAATACCATGTGATGTGACCTGAACTATTGACCTTTCTTCTTGAAAATCTCTGCGCTTGATATTGCTTTGCGACAGCATCCTTGCTAATCCATACTTTTACTAACGATTGTTGCTCAGCCATATGCCATGTGTACGTTTTTCAAAACGCACTTCATACATGAATACATGCTCGTTCAGTTTTGTAGAAATAATGACATTGTTTTACTAAATATGGTAGCAAAGTCAGGTGAGACAGATAATGCTACCAGCTTGCTATAGTGATTCACCCTCATCTGAAAATAAAAAAAACTCACTCATACAATGTTATTAGATTCATACACTTAAAAGTGTACTCAGACCATGGATTAAATGTTACATAAACGATGCACTTGAGAGAGAAAAGGAGAGAGAATGAAATGGATATAGATGTATAATTTATTCATTTATTATCTTTACATCCTCCATAACTCCAAATACAGGGAGCTTTAATGGACACAGGCCAAGATTGTCTTTACATTCATTTGAAATGAACTGAGCAGTGACATGTGGTTCAAGAGAATGCACACAGTACTCCAGCGCAGAGATATCCGTTGTCTGTCATACAGAGGATATACTGTCTGACCTAATACAGTAAGCAGACCTGTCCTGAGTGCGTAAAATAGAGACTGTAAAGCACTGAAACGTCTGCTAACTGCAGGCTGTTTGAGTGTGTGTTAGACCATTTTCACCGAGAGCATGTGCTGTGAAATCACTCATAAAATTCACTCTGGAGTGGTCCTGCCAAAAGGGCTTTTATATCCCTCTTCTTAGGCTCCTCTAACCAAATAGCAAAAGTGCAGCCCAGTCATTGATACATCAAAACAAACACAATCAGAGCAGACACATTCAGATTTCTGTACGGGACCAATCAGGGAGCCAATCCTGTGTCATCGTCCAATCCCTCTCTTCTCCATCTCCCTCCTTCACTCTCTCGGTGTCTCACTGTGTTTTGTTCTCTCTCTCTTTCTGTCTTTCATTTCTCTACCTGCTTCTCATTGGCACACTGATAAATACCATGGTCTTCTTACAGATACAAGTACAATCTCTTCAATGGAGACACGAGCCTTTGTCTCTTTACAATAATGACAAAGGAGAAACCGAGGTGAATGAGACTGGAAGGACTGTCTGTATGTCTCCCTTTTATGTTGTTTGCCTTTCTAAAGTTAACTGAAAGGCTTTGTGGTCTTCTGTCCCACTAAACCTTCTGCTTACCCACCCACACACACACACACACATACACAAACAGAGCAGTTTCTCCACCTTCCACTGCTCCTTAGGAAAGAGGTTCTTCCATGCAAGAGTTCATTATACACACACAATTAATGTTTAATATCCTCTCCTGAAACCAAGGTTACTCCTCCACACGCTCTGCAGAGGGATGAAAATTTAATGAAGGTAACTGAGATAAAACCAAAATGCAACACGCTTCTATACCATTTTTTTCCATTAAAAATAACATTTTTAGCTTGTCAGAAAGTTTGAAGTGTCAGACAGCGCTAGACTACTTTCAGAATGTTTTTTTAAGACACATGACAAGTGACTCGCCACTATGTTTGCACCCACATCTGCATCTCCTCCATAATGCTTTAACCAGCGGCACCAGCTGAGCACGCTCAGATGAGTCATTGCTGTATATGCTGCAGAAGCCGCACTGACATTCCATCACTTTATTGTTTGATAGGATGGGTTTTACACCTGCATGGAAGTGGTTTACTACACGCACACTTGACTGATTGGGGTTCGGGTGTCAGACGGGGTACCAGTCACAGATGCAGACTCCCTTAAGAACAAGCGAGCAGTCTGACACAACGTCTCCAAACAAATCTGTGTTGGCCTGGAGACGTTCTTTTGCTCAGAGTGCCACTGGATCCCACAAGACTGTAAAAGGATCGGTTTGTCCTCCAGACAATATCCCAATTCCCCCCGCCTTGCCAGAACTGAAATCTTTTGAGAGCTCTCCTGCGTTCCGTCATATGTTTGCATAGGGAAGCCTCAGACGGTCTTTGCGGGCTAGGCAAGGATATGTAACCCCAGCATCTTGAATTATTTCCACCATGCGGGTGCGTTACTGCTGCGTTCGGTAGGTCTGTGAATGAGGGGGAGGAGGAGAGGCACACAAACAGCAGCAGGGCCCTCAGCGGCATGCTTAGCAGGATCAGCTCCTGCTCAGTGTGTGTGTGTGTGTGTGTGTGTGTGTGTGTGTGTGTGTGTGTGTGTGTGTGTGTGACTCATCCTCTGTGCTGAACTTTTGACCTCCGATCAGAAAGCCGCAGGCAGTCCATTAGATGATCCGTTTTGATTAATTAGGCAAATGTGATTGCGTACACCAACACTGACTGCTTCGAACTCAGGGCCAAGACACACTGTCACTGCTAAACAGACAGGCAGCGAGAGGCACAGACAAATCAACCCAGATATCAATGCGTTTGGTCATATATTTAAGAGTTTCGCATGAATAATTCTGATGCATGCATGCACATGCACATCTCAGGCACACAGAATTCTCCAATCAACCCTCACCCTTCCCCAGATCTCCGACCCACCCAGCAGCTCTCTGACAAAACCTGCAGGGGTCTGCACCAATGACTGCTCTGGGATCTCACCTGGGACCAGTAGCAGGTCACGTTGTATAACCATGGCACGCAACCTTGGCCTGAACTCTGCGCTGTTAACGTTATACTCTCCGGAGCAAGCTAAGTGTCTTCCCAAAATTCTCTCACAGTGAAAAGAGAACTGTGTGGTGTCACACTGGCACAAGGCAGAATGAACAATGCAAACCTGACAACAACAAAGCGTGTCCTGGTAACAGCATTCCACATGTGCAGTCACTCTTCCAGATGTGGAGGTATTCATCAGGTTGGACAAAATGTAAGGCAGATCACAAGCAAACCTCCGCCATATTAACCATTGAGGAGATGCCAGTAAATCATTCTTTCTTTTCACGTCAAAGATCTGATTGATCCACTTTAACTGAAACTGGAGAAGGCCAACATGGTTTACACTGCACAAAATTCATTCATGTCATCAACACATTTTATAGTTGTGCTCTCACAATTATTAAGGAAATTTTAATAATGCTTCCATTCTGTAATATCATGTACAGATCACTGGCATGTTGCCTGGCCTTTTTTCTGAAGTCTGCACTTGCCACGTGTCATGCAGATATCATGAATCATCTGTGTGGCACACTTCAGACTCTTCCCTCAGGATCTGACATTTATGATGAGCAAAAAACAGCATGCATCAATTAGTTAAACACCCCTTTTTTCTCAGAGGCTTATCAATATTTGGATTATGATTTTATATGATGAAGTTCAGTTAGATGTGTTAATTGTATTCGAGTTTCACATATGACAGCATTTTATTCAGTAAAAATGCACACTGAATACTTCTGGTTTTGAATTTTGAGTTCCAACTTGATTATGAAAATGTTCCGACAGTTTTCATTGATTTTTTTAGTTGCTGTATTTTTTCATGTGCAATTAGGTTGAAGGTTGATTCACTGAGATGCCTCTACTTCCATCTGCTGGACACTTAATGTCATTGCACCTTTGCTAATTTGGCCTACCAGAGATCAGCAGGGTACAAAGATCTACTCGATCAAGTGTTAATGTCCTTCATTACAACCAACATTACTTTCAAACCAGGAGAACTGAAGAATTGAACTTTTTTCAATTCCAAATGTATTTAGCTACACCATTTCAAGGAATGTGTTGTTTTACTTCTCTGGTTGACCAACTCACATCCACAAATTTATTCGGACACCAGTTCACATTCAAAGTTGAACAGCAAAGGAGATCTAGTGACCCTCTAATCTAGGAGGCACGTTGCAGTCCGAGTTTGTAATCTGCAATCCAGTAAGGCAGCCGCTCTCTTCGTCACTCTTTTGCCCACCCCTAACTGGAATTCTGTCCAATCAGAGAACAGCAGCCCCTGAGCTGTGTCTCATTAGCTTCATTCCATGGCCTGGCTCTGTCCCATCGTGTGTGCTCAGTCGGAAAACATTCTAACAGAGCTTGAATCAGCTGCAATCTCCTCCGGAAAAACCCGGAAAGGCTGATGCCAAAACAATGAATATAAACTCTCTCTCTCTCTCTCTCTTTTTCTCATCCTTTTATGCTCCTCATTCTTCTCTGAAATGCTTATAAAAAAAGCTAAATTTTTGAACTCACATTGGACATTTGACATCTATTGGACATTGGACACACTGGACATCTTCAAGGCTTGTCTCTATACCATCACCGCAGCCTCCCAAATTCTTCAGAAGCATGTTTTTTTTCTCTTACAGCATGCAGTGAGGGAAGACTCTCCCTGTCCCCATGCCAGCACTGAAAAGGTGCATGCTGAGCCCCGAGAGGACTGTGGGTCTGTGAGTATGGCATGACCCGGGCGAGCGCGAGAGCAAGCGAGGCAGGGGTGCTGCTCCCTCAGCTGCGCTCACATCACATCCTCTCCATGGTGAAGCATCTATAACCCAGCGAACTGACAATACCCACCTAATTCAGTCTCCTCCCCCGGGGTATGCAGATCATAGCTCCATATGGTCCATCAGATTCAATATTTCCCCACTTTACTGCATGAAACTAGGCTGACCTTTATGAGTGCACCCCGGCCCTCACTCCTCATTGGTCAGTATGGCCTCACAGTCTACATGTTCTCAGAACAGTTTAAATACAGCAGTTCCGCCCAAGGAAAGGCTTTCATCCTATCAGCAAGCACACGGCTAACCCCCCCTCAAGAGACACAAAGGCAGCTCTGCAGGCCAAAGAACAGCCAGGATTAAAGGAAGGGTGGACCCAGACTGGAGGAATGGAAGAGAGAAGAAGGTGCAACATGTTGATGTCCTGTTGGGGTTGTAACCTGCCCGTTACTGAAGGAGTCCTGTCAGTGTTGCACAGACACACACACAGAACACTCGCACACGCTCACAATGTCAAGCACAGGTATACATCAAAAACTGAGCACAGATATGTAAATGCATACATACTTCAACTTGCTTAGAAATAAACAAAAAAAAAAAACACACACACAACACACACACATGCCCACACATTAACATGCCCTGATTTTGTTATTGCAAGTCAAAATTGTGTGTGTGTTTTGTGTGTGTGTGTGTGTGTGTGTGTGTGTGTGTGTGTGTGTGTGTGTGTGTGTGTGTGTGTGTGTGTGTGTGTGTGAGAGAGAGCATAGGAGGGAGGGACTTGTTTGCACATGCCCAGCCAACACTATCTTGAATGATTCTGAACAGCAGCTACAATGTTACATCCTCTGAGCATCTTTGCATTGGTGTTTGCTGTGGAACTCAGTGGGGGGGTGAGTACATTACAAACCCTTTCCAAACCTGAGGGAAAAAAAGAGGACTGGGCTTTGATAATTCAGCTACTAACCAACATTGGCCAGTCAAACCAATTTACACAGAGAAGATGGAAATCTGATGGAATTGAAGAGAAAATTGCTCCAACATTCAAGATATGTGGTTTGCAAAGAACAGAAATTATTTTGGGGAATGCTGCAAGAAGACCTTGGATAAATATTTATGAACTTCAGGAAGCTTCTTACTTCATTATATTGCAGAAGAGCGCTTGGTACCTTAAATTAATCTGCATTTAATGTCTCCCATACCCATTCCAGTCTGTGTTAGTCTATGGTAGATTGTGTTACTTATAGTGAATATTGTGAGTGAGCTGTTCGGCCAGTGACAGCTTATTAAAACACCTCTTGAATAATCATGAAAACGTTAAAACAGACTCATCTCATTTTATTCCAGGGTTGAGTGTTGAAACCCTCCATTAGGGAAACCATTATTCAGATGAGAGATTAGTTCTCTAATAAAATAAACTATGCAATCCATTTTAAACCAGTGTGCATTGTGCCATTATTGCCATATTGTTATATCAAGAGAACAGAAAGCATCTGAGTCTGAAAATATATCTGCTGGTTCTGATTTGGTCTTCATCAATACTGCTTTAGCAGTACTCTTCAGAGCATATCCCATGGGTATGCATGGCAACAAACACCATATTCATTGCTTGGGTAAAAGTGGAGAGGTAATATCCTTCTGTAAGGAAGTCCTACATGAAAGTCTACAGAAGCAGCTTGTCACTCACATGTCACACAAAGGGTATATTTTGAGGATATATTCATGTCCTCTTCAAGTGAAACTCCATGAAACTATCCGGAACGCCTGACAGTGCCAGAGACAAGGGAGATACATGATCATGCTCATGAACATGCTAACAGCCTACTGAGTAGAGCTATTATCATCATTTTTAACACCATTTTGCATTCCTTTCAGAGAGCCAGGCTCCATTCTGTGAGTGTACTCTTCAGGAGAGAGTTATGGGATTGGTGCTCACAGCTGGGTGTTGTTGCAGCTGTGCGAACACCTGTGGTTAATGACAGGCTAATTACACAGGTGAGGCTCACCAGCCAGTGAACCGGCCTCACAGAAGCACGCGATTGATAGCCTACTGATGTCACTGATCGGTTAACGGTAAGATGCTATATAGAAATTAACACTGGGGCGCGTTAAATAACACTCAAATACAAAGAAAACATATCAAAATAAAACAAAAACAGTCAACTTCGGTGGTACCTATCCTATACGGTTTCATACAGCTGAAGGGTTCTCCTTCACACGGTTATTAGGCGTATATGTTTTTACAAAGTAACATGTTTTTTATTTCACAAGTCTTTGATTGAAGCAAAAACCTAGACTAAGTTAGCTTTGTCTTTATTTAGCAAAACGTTAAGTTTATTCACAGGTTCACCTAGGCTCCCTCGATACGTTTAATCAAATGTTGCATCAAAACGCAACTTTGCCATCAGATGATACATACACGCTAAATCAGTTACGTGATGGTGTATGTGGTTTTAAAATACGTATTTTTCATGAATGTTTTCCACTGAATACGTATTTTCCGTTAAATATAGCGGCAAGGTTTTTATGTATTTAAAAAGGTTGTCCTGCTGTGAAGCTGCCGAACACTTAGGAATAAATTGAAAGTGTCACGCGCATCTCAGCTTCTCGCGCTGACAGTTATTGTAAACCGTCGGTTGAAATGTCAATGGCGCTCCCTGCGCAGACGTTTCACAATTAACGACCGCCGTACTTGTGTTTTGTGTAGTTTCTCTCGGTCTCTCTGTGTTGTGAATCAAAGTGGATTTATTTTAGCTTGTTTCCCCCGCAGTCTAAACGGTTCTCCTTTTAGCTGATGTAGACCCCCTGCCTCTGACGTCGTAATTTAGTTGTCATCCACCGGGCGATCTTCACCCGGGAGTGTGGTCCCCTGTAGATAATGACTACATGACACGCCCTGGTGGGTTTCTTTCAATGAAAGATAAGAAAGTCTCGAAAAACAGTATTATTTCGTTTCAGCTGCGAAGCCCCATCTCTCCGACGTAAAGTATGGCTACATAATTTTGATTTTCTGTGTCCATGCCTCCTTGTACATTCATAACATAAGAGACGTGTTGTCCGATTGAGACCAAGCAGTCTCATACATGTATATTTTCACGACAGACCAGCTACGAAATAGAAACAATATTTACATAGGACATGGAATCCGAAAGATATGTTACAATGCAAGGGTAATGAACAAATAACAGGAAGTGGTTTATTTTCTGGATGGTGAGAATCCAAACCCTAAACACATGTTCATCGACAGTGCAATAGCCTTATTAAGAAACTTTTTAAATTTTGTGTAATCTTTTACAATGTCTTCTGGAGCGCGCTGAAGGGTGAGGATTTCTCCTTTTGCCCTTTTCAGGTCAGTTTCTAGAAATGAAAGAAGTAATCCTGAAAAGGAACAAAGGTTGTATTTGTTTTCATCTTCCACAGATAAAGAAGGCATATAAGATGACATTTTAACAGTGGTTTTGGATACAAAGATATGCTTGTGTTATAATCCACAAAACTGTCCATTGCTGCCACCTGTCTGACATAGGTACTGCCAATCTGAACTCTGAGCAGTTCACGTGAAAAAGTCGATCCATTTCACAGTAGGTATAAGTACGTAGTATTAATATACGTGACAAGTACATGATTACATGTATCAAATCATTGAAAACTACATCATCTACAGCATCTATAAACCCATTCTAAGTGTGTATTTATTCCATATTTACTCACAGACTAGAAATATTTCCTACAACGTATAAACACTTCCTGTTGAAACATTTCCTGTTGAAAATTTGACATAGGCACATAAACATTTTTTGGTTTTGACAACAAACAAAATTAAAGGGAAATAATTAAAGACAGGTCGCAGAAACGAACATTTCCTACCAATCAAATTTTTTGTAGGTGAAATTTGCTGCACCTAACCCTCACGGTAAGATGATACCACCACCTGGTGGATGAAACGATACCTACAATAAAATGTGGGTTTTGAATTTATCGCTGTTGATTTGACTCATTCTTGCAAACTAAACTCTGTGTTGTCAAGAGTTAACATAAATAGAGAGATTACATATTGAATTTCCATTTTGAAAAACTGTCAAATTCCACTGCAGAATTAAGTCGTGTTCGCGTTTCTGATAATGCACTTATAAAGAGAAAACATCCGACTGTTATATATTCGGCTGTATCCACACAGGAATACTAATAGTAAAACATGTTTATCAGAATGTTGAGCTGTCCCATTGCCCATTTCCACCTCCACGACCGCTTTGACGTTGTTCCTTTGCACTTTCACCCTCCTCCCTCTGCATTACCTCTTTCCACAGAAAAGGATCCTGAGGGTAACTCAATGCCAACACTTTCTCCCCCTGGTCTTTCTGCTGGAATCCCAGAGCAACTACATTATGAGCAGTTTGCTCCTCCTGCTGATATATATATATATATATATATATCATCATGAAAGACATGGGAAAAGACATTACATTTGCATTCATTCATTTGGCATTTTTTTGCTTTTATCCAAAGCGACTTACAAGTGAGGTAAAGTACAAAAAGCAAAAAACCATAACGAGTCAGCAATATTAGAAGCGCTGCATGACCAGGGTTCAATGGTTGGCCAGACAAAGTACAAGTTAGCTGGTAGAGCTAACGAGTGTGTTAAATCATTACATTACTTTTTTATATAGTTTAGTAGGACACAAGTTTGAGACATGAGAAATTCCTTTAGAGGGTAGTGTAGTCCTTCAGGTGCTCAAGTGAGAGCTGAAGAGCTGTCTTCAGATGTCAGTAGAATGGATAAAGTGTGGAAGTTGATTACACCATTTGGGGACAACAGCAGAGAAAGTTCTGGATTTTGCATCACAACGTGAGTTCTGTCTCATTTGGGCTCAGCTGAATCCTTCTGCAGTGAAATGCAAGGGTGTGTTGAGGCCCAGTCAGCTAGCTGAATGCCCACTGACTCATTTTCAGATTGATTTTGTGGAACCTCTTTCCCCAGCCAAGGGGAAGGTATAAGTAAGTGCTGGTGGTTGTGGATACTGACAAACCCCTTTTACAATATTAACATTTGATGACATTCTCAGACACTCTTCAAACTCATTTGATTTCTCTGTAAACAGATGCCTAAGGTAAGAAAGAAATGAACAAAATTACTTGTAGAAAAACATGCATGTGCACACGTTTCTTTCGACATCACGTTTCTTTCAGGTTCTGTGCTTGTATTCCGTACTGCCTATTTGTCTATTATTGTGCTGTGATATCTGCAGAAACTACAAACAACAAGAGTGTTTTGTCTTTGCTCTGAGAATCAAAGCAGCTGGTACACCTATTCACAAATTTTGACCCGGTAGTCTGAGTGTGCGTCTTGCCTGTCGGATGCGACACAACGGGGGCTGAAAGAGTCAGGGGTCATAATCTGGGATTGTGATGATCTGAGAGGTGACATCACCAGCGTGCTTGTTCCGTGTTGCCATAGTTGGTCCCGAAGGCTATCTCACTACCTTAGGTGGGACGGTCCCGCATGTTCCCCCCTCAAGGAGGAATGCTAAGACAGCAAAATGCTTTTCCCACGACTTTATGCTTTCACTTCTGCTTTTTATTTCACCAATTGCAGCCCGTTATCCAGACTCGAAAGGACTCTTGTTGAATGACATTCTCTGAATAAAATCACGATCTAAATTAATAAAACCAGACGGTGCCACACAAGTAAGTGTGAATAAATTATTCTCGAATTACAAATAGACCTCTTACACAAATGAGGGCAAAGTGCACCATTCATTGGTAGCGCTAAGTCGTTTATTGCAATGCATCTGAAATCTCACAAGTGGATTACAGTACTGATTATTTAACATGCGGCATGTCGCTTAAAACGTAGTTTATTTTTCCCCTACTAAGTCAAGTCTAACATGGAAACCTTGCACATAAGTCTGTTTCCAGTAAATCACGTGACTTTTGAGGCGGTGGTGGAAAACCGGCAGGACTCCTGGCAGTTGAAGGGTGGGGGTGTATATAGCCTATAGGCCCTATAGGCTATACTGTCAGACTGTCAGACGCTAGAGCTGCAGGCTGCAGAACACGCTCGGCTCACCAACTTAATTGTTCTCACCGCAAAGCAGGAAGAAGTCGTAAGTATCTTACAAGTTATAATGTGACATTAGTTGAAATGCTTTCAAATGTGCACGTGGATCTTTTTCACGGCTTGTCGCTGTCAGTTGCTGGCATGTGGATTTAAAGTGTCCCTTTTATCAGTTTGTTTGGCCATTTGGTAATAATATGTCAGGTAATATGTAGCGATTGAGTTTTTTCGCAGCTTGTTTCATAGTTCGCATCTAGATCGCAAGGTTCGAGTGTGAAGTCAAGGTTCGCAATCGAATCCTGTGTTTATCGTAATAAAACGTGCAAATGTGTTCACGCAGTGCTTGTGGCTGATAGCGTCTTCAGTCAATTAAAGTTTTTCAAGCTACCAAACCGTGATTTTGTTATCGTGTAGCCTTCTTAATGTGGTTATGCAAAATATATTGTGGCTGCTGGGTCACGCCTCTAGTGTAAGTGTATTACAGGGAAGTCTACAGCCAACAAAATGTCAAACACTGAAGATTCAGGAACATTGGTTTTGCATTTTCAAGTAAAGCATGCAAAGCATACTGCGATAAGATGAATATCTTTGATCTTTTATTGGCAATACAATCTTTTATTGGAAGCACTAAAAATGTTTTGCAGTCATATCCGATCAGTGGTGTGGAACTACGTTGCAACGTAGTTGCATCATATAGGCCTATTTGTAACTGTGTGTCATGTATACTTTTTGCAGGCTGGAATGTTCAACTGCTGTCTTTCTCTTGTTCAAAGATGACGATGACAGTGACGTCAAAGCTTCTATTTTTACTTCTGGCAACTTCCGTCAGCGGTAAGAAAGCACTTTTCCTTGAGGGCAAAACTTTCACCATGTAATTGTTATAGGACGTCAGTTTGCTCGCTCGCTCGCTCTCTCCCTCTCTCTCTCTCTCTCTCACTCACACACACGTACACAAACAAACCTGTTGTGGCAGAGCCCGTATCGAATAATTTCCTTCTTTTCTAAAAAGTAATCATGTCACAACATTTTAAGTGTTTGCATAACTTTTTCTTAGTTGTTTCTTCAACAAAAAGACAGACAGACCCAGAGGGATAATTACATAACCTGACCTTTGGCCTTCCTGTTCTGCACACAGGTAAGCAAGAGAGTTGCAGCTCCCGGAAGGACAAAATACAGAGTGATGGTAATTATACTCGTGCATTCATTTTGACCACCTTCACATAAGTCATTTCTAATAATAATTTTAACAATGCGTTTAGCAGTGTGGTTGACATGACATTTTTGTCTTTCTACCCTTTTTCACCCTGACTCCGTGAGCACTGAAGCACAATGGATGCAGTCCTTGTACAAACTCAACCAATCAATCAGTCCAGTTTAATTTGTTATACTGCATTTTTACAATCACTCTTGTCACAAAGGGCTGTACATGTAGAATAGTGCATTTTCCAGAGGGAGTCAAAATGCCAGAAAACCCTGGCGAGTTGAGGGAAAAAAAAAACTGAAAAATTATTCTCTGACCTCGGGAAAAAGCCGCCAGGAGACTTAGGGGAGATAAATGGAAAAGATAACATTGGCATAACACTTAAGAAGGCGTCAGTTCATCACAAGAGTTCCATCCCACAGCCAACGAGGTAGACAGGGGACTGAATGTGGGCCTCAACCAGGTTATGAGTGGGGACCCTCCTTTTGACAGTGGATGGTGCAGCAGTGGTCCAGGCCTCGTGTTCATTGTGGTTGGTTAACATAGCTGGTTGCAGTGCTGTAGACCAGTGTTTCCCAACCCTACTCCTGGCGGCACACTGTCCTGCATATCTTCTATCTATCCTTGCTGCTTGATTAAATCAGGTGTGCTCAGCTAATCAAACGTGCCACTGATGAGTTCAGTCAAGTAGGTAGGGCAAGGATAGATAGAAGATATGCAGGACAGTGTGCCGCCAGGAGTAGGGCTGGGAAACACTGCTGTAGACGCACCTGTTGCTCAGATGGGAGTTGAGACAGAGAGAGGAAGGGGGGGACATAGGTGATGTAACAAAAGCAACTCATCACCATCTGCTTTGTGTCTAAATGGTGCTATTGAGCAAGGGCACCCAGGCCAACATTACCCTGGTGGAAAGGAGTCAGCTATATTCTGCCACCACAAACCTCTGATCTGTAATGGTTGAGCAGGAGGGACCCAGATGCAGAGATCATACAAAACACAGATGGGTTTCAAAAAACAAAGAATCTTTACTAGACACAAGTGAACTTGGGCACAGGAAGGCACATAATGCAGGGTAGCTCAAGACTGAGCAGGGAACCAAGCCACAGGCAGGGTTTAAACAGAGCAGCGAAACACACAAAGTAATTACACACAGGTGAAAACAATTTAACTAGATTAGGCACACTCAGTTCAGACACAAACAGGAAGACAGTCCCTCTGGTGGAAGCTCGGGGAAGCAGCAGGCAACGGGGCCAGACAGGCTGTCACGAGGACGCCTGCTGGTTGGTGCGAGAAGCAGTCTCTGAAACCCTGACATAATCATTGTTAGCTAATACCACAGCCTAGACTCTTGTGATGTATTGGGTTCTAAGATTCAGCCTGTGCTCAGAATGAACATACAACCGGTTTTTCTTTGGATACAAACATGCGCTAGATCAGAAGTTAAATCAACAACCATATTCAGAAACGGCATACTATGCATGCATATGGCTTACACACCCACATTTTGTTGTTTTCTTCAACATTGATCATGTAAGACATACATCATGAATATTTTTTGAAAGATCAGTATTTGTTTTGCACTATCCATTTTCATTAGATTAAGTTAACAAAAATCTAAAATGTACTCCTTTGCACTCCCTGGCATGTATCGAGCATATTCAGAACATTTTCTTATAAAAGGAGTCTTACAAAAATGACTGACACTCCTCCTGGTGCCTCAGGAAAGATCCAAAGCATAAAGAGTCTTACGCGTCTTCCTCTACAAAAAGAGAGGTCATGAATAGAAGTCATACTCATCACTGCTTGTTATTTTTTTCAGGGCTGGGATGTTCTGAAGAAACGCACAATCTTTACACAGATGTTGATCCTAAAGCAAACCTGGGATCCAGGAGCCATTTGGCAGGTAGGAAATTAAACCAATGTGGCTGGTAATGTGGTAATGTGTTTGTGGGGCAGAAATAATGGTCAGGTACAAATGGTAATAATTGGCACATTCAGGCACACAGGTGGTTGTGGACACACATAGCCTTTACCCACACCCAAATCGAGAACACTTCCATGTTGGCTGACTTACCAACTTGCTGTAGCCCGTGCTCCCACAAATCAGACAATCTGGAGATATGTCGATGAGGTTAGGTAGGTCTAATGGTAACGCACAATTCATTGTTTCTTCCACCCTCCCCTAAAACGGCACATTTGCAACCAAGCAGCTGAGACCATCCCCTAAGACGGCGTGCTGGCACTCCGGTTCGATTACCAGATGTCTGGATTCCCGACTGTCAGGAGTCTCAGCGCAGCTTAACATCTTTTGAGATGACTACTTTGCTGTTTTGCAGAATTATTCAGATCGATTTATTAGCAGGCGCCATCGATCAGTGACCAACTCAGTCTAATTAAAGCCCTGTTGAAAAAAAGAATCAAAAATACAAACTCACAGCGTTTTCCACGCCCAAGGCTGGGAAGACATGCGTTGCTTGTTGCGTATGGCTAGTGTGAAAGGAATAACAGTGCAGCGCTTGTCGTTCAACAGGACTGCAGACGGGAAAGAAAGAGCTGAGAATAGTGGTGATTGGAAAGACTGGAGTGGGGAAGAGTGCGACGGGGAACACCATCCTGGGAAAAGAGGTGTTCGAATCACACCTCTCCTCCTCGTCCATAACGTCTGACTGTGATAAGAATCGAGGGGTTGTGGACGGGATGGACGTGGCGGTGGTTGACACGCCCGGCCTGTTCGACACGCAACTGACCAATGAGGATGTCGCTAAGAAAGTGCCCATGTCCATTTCCCTGTCTGCCCCAGGCCCACATGCCTTCCTGGTGGTGCTCCAGCTGGGCAGGTTCACAAAGGAAGAGAAGTCCACGCTGGAGGACATACAGAGGATCTTTGGCCAGGAAGCGGCACGCTACACGATAGTACTGTTCACACATGGGGATAAACTGAAGAAAAAAACTATGGAAGAATTTTTAGCGCAAGACAGGACGGGACTCACTGGGTTCATCAGGAAATGCAGTGGCAGATATCATGTCTTTAACAATGAAGATATGGAGAATCGTGTTCAGGTCTCGGAGCTGCTTACTAAGATCAAAGAGATGGTGGCAATGAACGGAGGAGGCTTCTACACTAATGAAATGTTACAGATGGCAGAGAAAGCCATTGAGCTGGAGAAGGAGAGGATTCTGAGAGAGAATGAGGAGAAGAGGCGCCGGGAAGAGGAGGAGCTCAGGGCCCGTTTGAAAGGGGAGGCACTGGAGGAGGCTTTGAAGAAGAATCGTGAAGAACACGAAAAACAGGCTAGAGCTAAGGCCGAGAGGGATAATAAATTTTTGAAGACGGCAGTAAAAGTTATTGGTACTGCATTAGCTGGGGCGGTAATGGGTGCAGCTCATGCAGGTTGGCACGGAGCAATAGCGGGTGCAGTGCTAGCAGCAACAGATGCAATAATGGAGGAAATGGCAGGATAAATGAAGGGGAAAAAGCTTTCCATTTAGCAATACAAAACCTTAGAATCAAATTTTGTCAGAATATTTTGTTAGTTTTGTTATTATTGTGATGATGTAGAGGGTTATACTTGCTGTATTGTCTTAGGCTATGTTCAGGCTGCAGCCTTTCATACTACGGTGCAAATTGTCGCTCAGATCCGATTTTTTTCCCGACTGTACATATGCATTTTTTAAAATATCTGAAATCAGTGTGAACAGACTTCCATCCTGAAATGTACTGCATGCACATATAAACAACAACAAACAATGTCACATCTGTCTAGTCACACAAAATAATGACAAGGTTAATCTGTCACATGCAGAGTGCTGTAAAAATCAAACATGCCACTTCATGTGTTTTTTTGCTGTTCACACTGTTCTAAAAACATCTGAACTGGGTCACATATTTGGGAAAAAATGGAATTGGGCCACTTTGTAACTGCAGTTTGAGCCTTGATTTGCAAAATTAAAATTTGGTTTATATTTTCAGTTAATGGTGTATGTGCACACGGACTGTCATTCTCAGAAAGTGAAATGTAATTGTATACCAGACCAATCACCAACTTTGCAGCTAACGGTTGAAATAGCCCGTGTATTGCATCAGTACATCAGACACCAGGTGACAGAGTTGTTGCATATGTGGCATCCACATGCTCAGAGTGAAATGGGGACATGCATTTTCAGTTTCTAATAGTCCACTAATAGGATTCAGCAGGAGGCACTAAAACATGCTACACACAGCATTTCTCAGCATTATAGTAAAACACAGGATATACTAATACACTGTGGTGAAGTAATGATGGAGAACACCACACATAGCAGTTGGCCCTGGATTCTTGATTAGGTAATGAGGAATGGTTTACAACAGCTGTAGACTCACAAGGAGAGAAACAATATTCACCATTTGCCAGTTTTGCCCTTGTGGCTATTTTAAAGTGAAGCAACATGCTTTTCTAATAGCTTTTCTTTATTTGTGTATTGCTATGGGATTTTTCTTTGATAAAATACATTTTCTGTTTGTCATTTTAACCTTTATTTTGCTTTTGTCTTCATTTGTTATATGTCTAATTAATTCTTGGTGGGGGGAGTTTAGCGAGTTAAAATCAAAGTAGTGGTGTATATTACACTATTGTTCTAATGTAAATGTTTTTCTATGATTTGAACTTATACAGATGTTAAAACTGCAGTTTGAGGTTATGTTTTCCATTTGAATTAAGGTTATATTGTGTTTAATGAGGAAGACCAAAGCCATGTTTATTGATTGGATGTTCCATATTCTTTGTTCAATAAACAAGACTTTATTCATTGATTTTTCTTCATGTTTCACAGAATAACAAACGTGCCACTCTTAAGTGGAATAATGTGGGGTGCTGAAGAAAGTTGCTGTTAATGGATTTATTCCATCTTATTGCACTTAAAACATCGAAACACATCTTTTTGAACCAAAATCATGTTCACCTTCACTGCTGTTTTTCAGTGTGTGTGCAAACCAGTCTGACATCAATCACTGTTTCTCTTTAAATCTTTGTAAATATGACATTGTTAATTTGGCAAATCTTTTTGTGTATACTGAAACTGAAAACATCTGAGTGGAGCAAAAAGTGAGACACAGAGGTTTGGAGGAAAGGAAATACTAACAAATCATGATTTTACAACTGTTTACCTCCCATGAATAAAAATGTTAATGTCCTATGGAACTGTTTCTCCAGGTGTCCTGGTATTTGACACTGGTTTTAGAAGTAAACAGCTTGTCTGGCTTCCTTTTAGGAACCAAGGATACGGCCGGTCTGAGGCTGGTGCTGGTTGGACTGAGTGGAGTTGGGAAAAGTGCGTCAGGAAACACCATCCTGGGCAGTGAGGAGTTTGAATCGGGGATCAGCTCGTCGTCACAGACTCTGAGGAGCGGGAGCAGGCAAGGAGAGGTGGGCGGGAGGCCGGTCACTGTGGTCGACACCCCAGATATGTTTCACCCTGAGCTGTCTGAGGAAAAGCTGAGAGAAGAGATGGAGAGAGCCGTGTCTCTGTGTGATCCGGGACCCCACGCGTTCCTCCTGGTCATCCAGCTGGGCCGATTCACTCCGCAAGAGCAGGGAGCGGTGGAGAGGATGCAGGAACTGTTCTCCAGGACTGTGAAAGGTTACACCATAATCCTCTTCACATTCGGAGACAAGCTGCGAAAGGTGTCTATAGAGGAGTTTCTCAACAGCGACACAAACCTGCAGAAGCTTGTCAAGCAATGTGGCGGTCGATATCAGGTGTTCAACAATAACGACATGTATAACAGAAACCAGGTGAGGGAGCTCTTGGAAAAGGTGGACAACTTGGTGTTGAGCAATGAAAGGAAATTCTTTGATTTGATCAAAGAGAGAGAAATGTCCATGTTTTCCCTTTTTTCTGCAGCAGAAGAGTTGGTCAGTTATATTTCAGAGAGGGCCAGTACAGTAATGGAAAGCAAAGCAGATGTAAGTCAGTTTGTAACAATTGTAGCTCAGATTGTTATGTTGTATACGACAGTAAAATGGCTCTTCAGACGGATACGGGGGCTATGGGCAAGAGCATTAGGGACAGGCAAGAATACAGCCACACCCATTAAAGATGATGATGTCGCAGTTTCAGATGCAGAGGGGCAAAAGATAACACCAGAGAGGAGCACAGAAGTACCCCAAAGTCCATCCATGCCCAAAAACTCACCATCTGAAACTGCTCTCAACAATCCATCCAAACTAGACAACTCACCATCTGAAACAGCCCTCAGCAATCCATCCAAACCCAACAACTCACCATCTGAATTAGCCCTCAACAGTCCATCCAAATCAGACAGCTAAACATCTGAATTAAACCTAGACAGGTTAAAACCTAGACCTAGACCACACACAAAACTATGCAACCGACTCAAAGAGAGCTAACACATAATAGTATGTACATAATTTGACAAATTGTGTTTTTTTTTTCTTTGTCCCACCACCACTCCACTTCGGAGGAGCTTTGTTACTGTATTCTTTGAGTTTACAGGTTAAAAGAGAAGATTGAAAAGGAAGAAATATCTTTTTAGTCCTACAACTTTTTCCTTTTCCCTCTCCCCCCCTTTCCTTGTATCCCTCTTTTTTCTGTTCCTTCCTTTTTTGCAGTATCAACATTTGCCACCCTTTCTTTCCCGCTTTGATGTGTACCATAATGTACCAGTTGTAACATTGGACTTAAGATTTACGATTATCAGTGTTATCTTTATGAGCAGCCATGGAATGGCTCCAAACATGGGCATAGTGTAGTGAGTTTTTTCCCTTCTGTGTACTTTAACTCTTTGTGACCCATGCATTTAAGAATGATCTGCCAGTCAGGGATGTAGTGTAGAGTATATTCTGAAACAAAAAAAAACATTGTACCTTGTTCTGTACGCTTACCAATCCATTTGCATTGCCAATATTTGAAACGCTTCACCCCTATTTCCAAAGTTCAAATGCAGTGTTGATCTTGCTATGGGATTATAAGATACTGTATAACCTTCTGACTACACACCTTTTTCCCCTGCCAATACTCTACGCACCCAACCCTGCAAATGCAGCTGTCAGGTGTAAAGTGTTGCTTGAATTGTATTTGAATAAACGATCAAACGGGAAATAAAAGTGATTTTTTTTTCAGTTTTTTTTTTTTTTTGGGAGGGGGGGTGCCTTGTAAATGATTGCCACGTTACATGAATTAATGTTGTTGGCCAACCATGATTCACTGTAGCTCACAGGATCGAATACTGTCCTAAGCTGCATGAGTTAAAGCTAGGAGATATCCGTACAATTTATGCATACGACATAACTTGCTTAAGTAATGTTATGAAGGGACATAATGTGATGTTGTAATACAATGTTATAATTATACACTCTGAATATATTGTGCCTTTGTAAGCACATAACATTGTGGAGTTTTCTGATTATTGTTTGTGGAGGGTGTAAGGATTTTACAAACTGCTGAAATGAACAAGTAGGTGTTAGTATACAGTATTTAATGGGACTGTTAAAGTTCTGTGCAAAGCGAAAACATTAACAAGTAGTTCAGGATTTACTCTGGCACCCTATGAACCATACCCAACCTATTCCCACCCTCCGCTAGTTTATTGTCAGAGGACACCTGTCCCTGTCACAATTAGGCCAAGTAACATTATTTTGACTTGTGGAAAAAATATATATGCACACACAGAGGGGGCAGACAAAATAATGGAAACACCAAATAAAAAAGGAGTGAATGAGCGAGCTGAGGGCCTGTCCTTTTCCTCTCACTTAGAGGATGGCATGAGTCCAAGACAAACGACCAACACTGCTATTTTCACTCATTTTTATTTGACATGGTTTAAAAAGAATCATTTGTGTCCAAGCAATACATGTTTAAGTTAAAATAGGAATGAATCAGAATATATTTACTATGCATGCAATTTATTTTACACTTTACATTTTGAACATATGGTGTACTCACACACACACACACACACACACACACACACACACACACACACACACTATATGTGTATCGGGCATTATCATAAAATGTGTGTTCTCCATGACTTACTTAAACAAAATAAAGAGCAGTCTATACTGTAGGTATACAAACAACTACAGCAAGAAGGAGTATGACAAGTAAACAACGTGATGCAATAGCTGGCACAGCAATCTTGCCTTTCTTTATCCATGTTGACCCTATTATTAAAGTTTTGATATTTTCCTGGTACATCACACACAAGTTTGCCTTGCTGTGCACGGGTATTCTAACCAATACAATCCCACTGTCTTTCCCTAGGTTCTACGTTAAAGTATGATGTCATAATGGAAACAGCTGACAATATGCCCGCAGAAGATGCTGTAAACAATGCAGTCTTTGCATCCTTATGCAGCATGAATGAGATGGACTGTTATCCCTCTGCGCAGCCGGCAGTCTCTCACTGTCTTCTTCTCATCGATCATTTCCCCTGGAGACACAAACACGCCACAGCACCAGTCATAGGAACAAAGTAACCCTCCTCTGTCTGAAGACACTCTGCTGTATTCCTACATCAGCCACGACTTGTCTGCCACAATTGTTGGGAGGAACGAGATCAACACGTTGTGCGATCCTAAATACTGTCCCCCGCACTTGGACCTAAGGTTCCCAGTGCTAAACAGGGGAGCAGTTCAAGGTCACACGCAATTCTATGTATTTCAGCCTTTGTGTTAAATCAGATTATATGAAGCTTTATCCATGAGATTTAAAAAAATACATTACATAGACATTTTGACATGGTTTTAAAGTTTAATTTTGTATCATTATGTCAAACAATCTCTATAATATGTTACCTTTGTCAAATGTTTTATGATTAAAACAAAGGGAATTCTGATGGGAAAGCAGCTGATGCAATGAGGAAAACCAGTTACAACACGTACCATTGTAAAAGAGCCTCATGTTTTTTGGGTTCTTGTTAAATTTCTGGCACCAGTCCTGCAGCAAGATGGAGACCCTCTCCAGAGGGAAAACATCCACATCCATGGTCTTCCCCTGACACTTCACAAACATGTTCATCCTGTCCACGTCCTCTGGAGAATCAAGAACCTGAGGAGCCTGCCAGGAAGCAGAGAATTCCAAACATGAATACAGAGCCCTGACTGGGTGCTTCCCAACACTATCAAGATCATTACATTACAGGCATTTAGCAGACACTCTAATCCACAGTGACTTATATTGGTTACAGCTTTTAACAATGTTACCCATTTATATATCTAGATATTTACTAAGGCAATTGCAGGTTAAGTACCTTGCCCAAGGGTATAGCAGCAGCGCCACATCAGGGAATCGAACCAGCAACCTTTTGCTTATGAATCCTGCTCCTTAACCATTATGCTACCCTGCATTCAAACTAGCAAGAATCATGCTGTATGCGAAGCCGATTCAACCAAATGAGCCAAGAGCTTCAAATGAGTGAAACAACTTCAACAGGGGTATTAACCACTGTACACAGTCCCTGAACCTGCTGGATTTACAGATACCCTCTGCTAACCAGCAGATGTCACCACTGTGCCGCCAACATGGCGTCTTCCTGTCGTGGCCCTACAGGTTTGCCCCGGTGAAATGTATCCCCGCCATTTTGCTACACCAGAACGGAGCCAGAAGAAGTTCCTTCACGTGACACCTTGTGCGTTGAAGGACTCTCACACCGAAAGCCGGGCTACACTAACCTTTATATCAGGAGTACCTCTTTCACTTTCATTTCCCCTCTCGGTTGACCTGTACCAGAAAAAATGGAACAGACCGGTAAATGGACAGACTTACAGTAAGAACACTGACAGTTCTCCCTCTTGATTAAGGGCAAATGCAGCACAGACTCACTGATCTGTGTACTACCTGGACAGTCCACCCTATTCACTCAGCTCATAATGTTATGGTCCACACAGTATAGAGATCAGTGAATCTGTGCTGCATATGTGCAGTGTAAACACAAACCCCAGGGGTTGTACAGACACCATTAGTGAGCTAGATCTCAGGCCCTTAGGCAGGAAAGACATTTAATCATTGAAAAGTAATGCCAACCACATACCCAGACAGGAAATAACAGACACACAACTGGACAACCAGGAATGTAATTAACAGACAGAGACTGAGGTTACCACTAGACCAACAGGCTGACACAACAAACATGTGGGCAGGCAGTCAAGGAGAGAGATTACGACAGACAAGTAAACAATGAGACAGCTAGGCAGACATCTTCAGTTCCAACAGTAAAAAAAAAATACACACAAAAAATGACGGATGTACCTATTGTCTACGGGGTTCGGACAGAGATCTCCGGGCTTTTCCTCACAGCTCTCTTGTTCTGCATTGTCTGATGTCACAGCTGGAAAAGACATGTCATTTTTGCCATCAAGTCAGCATAAGGGAGACAGCATTCTGTCTACGTGAGAAGCAGAGCAAGCTGTGGCAGCACTAGGAAATTTTCCATTATTGAATTTTAAAATTTATAATAATTCTCAGCAGTTGTCAAAGAGAAAACACACCAGAGAAAATGAAAGCTATAGTTATTGAACATCAGTGGTGATGGTGGTATTGCATGCAGAAAATTCTATCTGTGGTGGCAGACACTATTCAGGAAAATAAATAACCTTTCCAAAGCAGTAAATATTAGTATTAGCACAATAGTATTAGTAAAGCTGAAGGCCTCAACACAGGCAGTACTGGGCGAGGCGCACACGTTATCTTTAATATCACCATAATGCAAGAGATTACAGAACAATTATTGTAGTGAAGTACTAACCAGGTCCTTATCAACAGAACATAAGCCTGCTTTGTTGTACTTATCGTGCTGTGAAACTCTGGAAGAGCTGGCGTTTCCCAACAGTGTGATATTACACTACTGGCATTTAGCAGACGCTCTTATCCAGAACGACTTACATCATTGACAGTGTTTTTCACAGTGTTATCCATTTATACAGCTGGATGCTTACTGAGGCAATTGTGGGTTAAGTACCTTGCCCAAGGGTACAGCAGCAGTGCCCCAGCAGGGAATCAAGCTGGCAACCTTTCGGTTACAAGTTCTGGTCCTTCACCCGTATGCTACACTGCCGCCACAAAAACACCTCCGTCCCTGGGTGGGCTCGAACCACCAACCTTTCGGTTAACAGCCGAACGCGCTAACCGATTGCGCCACAGAGACCAGCACATGCAGCCCTCTCTGAGACAAGGTTTTGATCACACGACCCAGGGCCTCTCGGGGGCAGTGACTCAAAAAAAGAATCACAAACAACTGAGCCACAAGCCCGGCTAGCTCAGTCGGTAGAGCATGAGACTCTTAATCTCAGGGTCGTGGGTTCGAGCCCCACGTTGGGCGTAGCTTTTGCTGTCCCTCATCATGATCACAAGACGGGGTGTAAGATGTCAGGAATGGTTGTAGGGGAGAAAGCACCTCTCTGTCACTCTGACCTGTCTTGGAATGCCCGTGCCGCTCGCCGCCCGGACAGGGATCCTCTTCTGCATCTGTCCCGCTTCCTGCATCGTTACACCGTGGAGTTTCCTGCATACACAGAGAAACCCATCAGCAAGTTCACATCAACCTTAATACTGATACGGAACACAATTTATGTCATTCTGTATTCGTTGTGACGACGTATCAAGTTTATGGCACTTTACAGCCTGTATTACCAGGGTATAGTGATGTACGTCTGGGGTGTAAAACATTAACCATTTTAATGAGAGGCTCATTGCAAAAAGATTCAACCCCAGAATAATTCACTGCAAGCATGCAACAGTACCCAAAGTACAAGAAATGCGTACATAACAGAGATAAGGAAGGAAGGTGCAGTTACTGTCAAAAAGCCAGTTCTACCTGTCCCTTGCCTAAGGAAGTTTCACAAATGCTCACATTTAAGAGTTTCATTTCTTTCCTTTTTTTTAAAGTGTTCCTGCACGTTTTCAATGGATTCTCCCTGTGTTTGTATTTTGGAGATAAGTCAGTGTTTAACGATACTGTGTGTAAATCATTCACAGTGTCACTGTCATACATGTTTGAAAAGCACTTTCAGAGATGTTGCATTCACAACAAATTATTAACAAAGTTCACTGTCAACGAGGTTTAGCACAAACGTACATAAATGTGAACCCTTTGGGTGCCTGTAAATAATAAATTAGATTGAGCCTTTTATCTGCAGATGTCATGTTTAAGTGCAAATTATGAGAAAAAAATGTCACTGTCTTAGCATCGTGCAGGACACATAAGACTAGTCACAATCACACTTTCACAATTCCCCATTAAAAATCCAGACTTTTTAAAACATGCAACAAAAATACCACAACACACAGTTAATGAAATAGTTAGATACCATTAACATTTAAATATTCCTGAGCAACGCGGATACTGTAAGGGTATTGTATACTTTGATCATTCTTTAAGCTCTTTTACCTCTGGGAAGAAATAGGAGTAGAGCTGTCCCATTCTGTCCCGTCCACTGTCTCAAAGTAAATGTATACACTGCCAGAGGTCTGTCGGGTTTTAAAACACACGTAAACACTTTTACTTTCTATCTGAGTCGTGAATGGCATTCCCCATGATCTCCTCCATCCTGCAGAATGCGTGTCGTATATCATCTTAAATGTAAATATTAATAACCCTCCTGAACGAAAATTACTTTCCAGCGTCGGCACAACTAAGCAATTTCCACACCCGTCCTCTCACACTGCTGAACAAGGTCATCGAGAGAAAAAGGGAAAAAGACTCTCCGTCCCTGGGTGGGCTCGAACCACCAACCTTTCGGTTAACAGCCGAACGCGCTAACCGATTGCGCCACAGAGACTCTATTGGCTGCCTTGCTGCGAGGAAGTAATACGACCCTGAATGCGGTAGCTTCTGTAGCCACACGGGGGCAGGGGAGAGACACAGGAAGATGAGGTGGAACTAATAACCTACCAGTAATAACCGCCCGGCTAGCTCAGTCGGTAGAGCATGAGACTCTTAATCTCAGGGTCGTGGGTTCGAGCCCCACGTTGGGCGTATCCTTTTTCTGCTGTTTTGACTCCACTTTTTTCAACAGCTTGTTGTACAACACATTCACATTTCACAATTTAGATCACCGTTAAAATAGTACACTTCACAGAACAACAGTGTACTAGAATGAGGAGCAGGCAGGAGAGGTTGCAGAAGTGTTTCCAGCAATACACATCTAAAATGTTTAAGTCTTAGTTTTTTATTTCTAGGTTCCACCCCATTTTTGTAAAATAAAATCAAATTATTGTAGCATTATTTTATTATGAAGATTTACAAACTTATTTGCTGCTCTTTTCACAAACTGCTTTTTAAAAACTGTATGTTTAATATATGAGTTGTTGAGACAAGGCAGTAGCCATCACACAATCATTTAAGATTTTAGGTAGGTGGGTGTGTTGGAACTATCACTGTTGTGTTATTTAAATTTTTTAATGTTTTTAATGAATATTTATTTGCTTCCATAAAGAACACATTAAAGTCTTCTGGATTGTTCTGTCGGGAATCCCATAGGTCATTAACATCGGGACTCTGCATCCATGACATTACATTCCTTTATTTGTACCAGCCGGGTGGGGTGGGGGCAGGGAGTGGCATCTTTTAAAACACTATTTGTCTGTGCATGTGAGTGTGGAACATTAGAATACACAATATTTACAAGGACAAGGAACATTATGGCTGCTGAACTAATGGTTATTGTTTGCAGTTACTGGCATGCTGTGTTCTTCTTAACTCTTCTTAACAGACTTCTCTGTACTTTCAGTGTTCAGTGTCCTACTTAACCCTGAGGTTCAGTGTAAACACTGTTTCATTCTACCCAGATGGACCTCACTGGACCTCACCTCAAAATGACTTTGTATTTTTTCAACTTTAAATGTTTTCACTTAACCGACCCTGCTTCCCTCTGAGATCACTGACCAGCTAAACATGAAACACTTGAAATTGTACTTTGTTTGCTAAAACCAGGCTGCCTTGTGTACTCCTTCTTGAACTCTTGTGTAATCAACTGTGTCTTTTCAAAATTAGATTGTTTAGAACAGAATAGAATCCACAGGCACACAAAGTTTTGTCTTAGTGGTTTACATATGTTTTGCAATGATACAGTTGGACAAAACATTTGAGAAAAATTTACATCACAATCAACTTTATGACTAACTTTAGACAACTGATCATGCCACCCCAGACTGAGGACCCACCTCTTCATACTGTTCCCCTAACAAAATAAACTGTAGCACTCTTTAAAGGTACTGGAGCAACAATTTATTTATTGATACTGTAGTTATGACACTGTTGTTTTCATATAAAGTCTTTATTCTGATTTTTGCCACGGTACTGTAGGCAGACTTCTGTTCAGATGCGGGCATATGTATTCTTACTTTTGTTCATGTGAACCTATTTAATGCATTTATGTACCCTGCTTTGTAAGTTAATCTGGGTAAGTATGTCTGTCCAATGAATACATGTAACCTGTAAACAGGGGAAGCTTAAACTGGATGGTGATGTACTTGTTCTAGGGAAAGAACATGCACACAGAGAAAAGAAAAACAGTAGATCTGCTGCGAAGATATGCTGCTGCCTGCTTCTTCAAATTACCCCATTTACAGTAAGAAACACCCCCAAACGTCTCCCCTTCAACCTCGGCCATCTAGTCAATAAAAATCTGGACGCTTGGTAACTTTTTTTTTTTTCCTCTCTGTGTTGGTGAATTGAACTGCACTTCAATTCTTTCACTTTCTGTTTTCACTTAAGTTTCCCCTCGGCCTTCCAGGGGAATTCCCAGTCCTAAGGGAGAGACATTGAGACGTCATAACTGCACATGGCCTGTCATATCATTCATATGTAGATGATACATAGCTGTTCATTTCAGAGGAACCAGAGGAACCAGAGGAACCAGAGGAACCTCTCAATCTGCATTGATAATGCAAAGGTAATGGCAGCCACAGCTGCCAAAAACCCAGGGGTAACCTTGGACAGCAATCTGGCTTTCAAGGAGCATATTTCAGCCACAACCAGGATCTGCAGACTTCTTTTGGTCAACATTAGGAAGATCAGACCATGCTTCTCCAAATACGCAGCCCGAGTTGTGATCCAGGCTCTTATCCTGTCACATCTGGACTACTGCAGCTCGCTGCTTGCCGGCCTCCCAGCAAATGCCATCCGACCACCGCAGCTTATCCAGAGCGCAGCAGGCTGACTGACATTCAACCTCCCCAAGCAGGCCCATGTGAAGCCTCTCTTTGGGTCCCTCCACTGCCTTCGGGTTGCAGCAAGGATCAAGTTCAAGACCATGTTACTAACCTTTAATCAGCCCCCTGATCCATACAGCACATGATCAAAACACAAGGGCAGCATCTCTCAGACGGGGCCCTTCCCAGCGCTGGCTCCACACTGGTGGAGTCAGCTTCCTGCTGAGATTTGTACAACAGACTCCCTGGGTGCCTTCAAGAGAAAAAGAGAAAGCTAAAAAACTCATCTCTTCAAGCTGCATCTCCAGCCTGCCTACCTTCCTCTCTATCCATCTATCCCTATTTTCAAAAAAAAAAAAAAAAGCAGCCTAAACTAGTTTAGCACTTAACTCAGTATCTTTCTGAGTTACATATGGTACTTATCTATAACTACTCTTAGCAAAGTGATGCACTTATTTGGAAGTCGCTCTGGGTAAGAGCGTCTGCTAAATGATGTAATATAATGTAATATTTAAGGAAGATGCTGAGTGGTTCACACAGCCTGTTCTGTGAAATGACACAACAGAACACAGCAGGGTGTGCCTCAAGAAATTCCCCTTCCTTTCCCTGTTGGGGGGTGGGGAGCTGTATTGTACACTTCTGTCACGTTTCATTGGGGCATGATGTCAGCAGAAAAGTGAGTAAAGGCTGCTGAGAAGGCCTGCTGTCTGTATTTTATAAAATTGTAAAAAATGAAGCTTGACTGGTGAACTCACACACAGCTACATTCTGCTTGTTGAGTAGAGTCTAATTACATGAAACACCCCACACAGTTACGCATTTGCCTGTGAGTGCTTGCCTGTCTATTTCGTAAACCTTAATAAATTATGTATTTAAGTAAATAAAAGCTGCGTCCCTGGGTGGGCTCGAACCACCAACCTTTCGGTTAACAGCCGAACGCGCTAACCGATTGCGCCACAGAGACTGGCACAGACAACTCGCTAAGAGACGAGGTTTTGATCACAATGACCCAGGGCCTGTCCTCCAAGGGAGGGGCTGGGGGATGGGGCAGTGACTCAAAACAAGAGGCACGAAGCGCTCAATAGCAAGCCCGGCTAGCTCAGTCGGTAGAGCATGAGACTCTTAATCTCAGGGTCGTGGGTTCGAGCCCCACGTTGGGCGTCTCTTTTCTTCAGAGAACATACCATTCAGCTCCAACACTACCTCACTTAACCACCTATTCTGTTATCACCCAGTCCTGTAGCACTTGCACCATCTGTCTCTGCAACAGGACTGTCTCCCCCTTACCGTCCGTTGTGATTAACAACCTGTTACATTTCATTTTAGTTTGTTTCAGATTCAATTGAATACTGTTGAAATGTCAATAAATTAGTCTCCTATCACAGCTAGACTAGTCTATTATCTATACTGGCAAGAGAACAAGTAGCCTTTTGTTAAAATAAATGCATTCCACAAACAGCTCGGGTAATCGTGCAAGTAACAGCAGTTTTATAGTTGCACGCAATCATGTTAAGTGACCTGATGAAACCGAAAAACGATGAGCCAGTTGACCATGTGGATTAGCAGCAGCTACAACATAACAGCACTTCTTTCACAGCGCTAACATTAGTGCAATAAAGAAACCATTTGATGACAGAATTGTGACAAAAAGGTATGTTCTAACATTCACCAGTTTTTGGTTCTTTTCGTTGAATGCCAAAGACGCACATTCAAAACAACTTGTGACACGACAAAAACGTATATTTGTATCTTCTAACACGTCCCGTTTCGGGCTATTTTCGTTTTATTTAATGCTGTAGTGTAGAAACAGTAAGCGTATATTCCGACAGCAGCAGCCGTACTCCCGTACGGCGGCAGCGAGGCAGCAACGCTGCAGCCGAGCACGTGATGACAGTAGAGCACGCTCTTCCGCGCGCGTTAACCTGACGTCAGCTGCAGCGCAGCCCCAGCAGCACGCGATGATCAATACGGCGCTCGAAACGTCACGATGGCCCGCAATTCTGTTGCTAATTAGTAATCTTTGAGCGACGTATTCATGTCTTTTTGAGCTCTCAGACGTTTTTTTTTCCAAAGCGACTTAAAAGTGAGGCAGAGTAGGATACAACACAAGCAAAAAACCATGAGGAGTCAACAATACTAGAAGTGCTGCATGACCAGGTTTCAATGGTTGACCAAACAAGGTACAAGATAGCTTGTATATATGTATACCTGGTATAACTTAGTGAAAACCCCTCTTTAGAGTCTTGGTTTGGATTTGCTCATTAATTTCCGTATGTATTACATGCATAGTTAGCAATGGTTGCAGTTTGGACCCACCTTGGTTATAGAAGACTGCCCAACCACGCACCCAGCAGCTCCCCGGCAGAAACGCTGCCCAGGAGGGTTTTTTAGGGTTTCTTCTGACACATCTCCTCAAATCCATACAGAGCTGTGAAATTTCACACAAAACATAATACGTCAAAATTACCTCCCTATCGAACATCAACACTTTACAGATTGTGGACATTAAAGGTCATCAACACGACCCATTGGCGCTTTCAAGAATAAAAATTGTGCCCCAAAATAAAGGTATGCTCGCACAAAACTAGGGATGTAGTGTCCGCTGGTCTACAAGAAATTAGCCGTCGCAATTCACACTCATCATGTTAAGAAAGTCTGCCTGTTAGGTAGCTAGCTAGACAGCTTGTTCCCAGGCTAGAAAAATGATGCTCGTTAGTGACGCTGATATAGCTGATATACACTACTTAGCTAGGTATCCTCTAAACCGCGGTATTATATCTGGCCAAACATCTAACGCTATATAAATGATTCACGCAAATTGAAATCCTCCATTAACCAGCATTTTAAACGGTGAATAGGCTAGTCACCGGATTCTGATGCACTTTCTCACTATGGCCTTCATTCGAATGAAATGCGCGCTTTCAGGCCACTAACTCTCACGGCCACGCTGACAAACAACAGCTCTGGCCCAGTAGCACAGCAATATTACGAGCTATTCAGCGTTACTTAACGTATCTTGATCTGACCTATCTAGACATATTGTGGACATACTAATTTTTAGTGCTCCTAGTCTACCCAATCTGCCCCAGGGCGGAAAATGACAACACAGCGGGAAAATTAACAATGAGTGTACTGATTGGTTGACAAGTTAGACGCTACGTAAGGAACGCAAGGTAGCCCGCTGTATGTTTTTGTTAATAAACGTACTTGTTTTTAGCTGCGAATTTCCGTCGGCACAGTAGTGGAGGGATATCAAATAGTTATTGCGGGTGAATCGACAATATTAAAATATCATTTACCCTGTGTGGGACAGAAACATCCTGAAACCGCTGCCCTTCGAGTGCTCATCCCACATTTTGTACAGGGACAGCGACCGAGTTTACCAGGTCAAGGTAAAAAAAAACGCCATAACGTTGCCTGGGAGGTGTGAAGAGTTTACATCAAGCTAACAAAGACCTACCGTTATTTATCTAAAGCAGTGACGTTTTGCAGTTTAGCCTGTTTTGAAAATGCAGAATTGGGTCCTTCTTTTCTGCTAATCCTTTCAGTATGTGCAATGTTTAGTTTAAATGTAACAACTGAGTGAAGCTAATTAACGGTAAGAAAATGTTTCCTAGAAAAAGACTCCGTTGATGGGTGGGCTTGAACCACCAACCTTTCCGTTAACAACCGAACGCGCTAACCGATAACGCCATTTACCGAGACCTACGACAAGCATCTGTGGTCACATGGCCTAGGGCTTGGTCGCTGATAAGAGGA
>CM032891.1:27077150-27079650 GCA_019176425.1 Megalops atlanticus
TGTGATTTCAGTTTCTTTTCACCAGTTTCTGTCAGAGCTCAGGCACGGACTCAGATGCGGAACACGAGAGCTCAAATTCCAGGTGTTTTTTAACAGAATCATCAGAAAAGCAGGCAATTGAAAAACAGGCAGGGTCAAAAACCAGGCAGGCAGTCCAAGGGCAAGACAAGGATCAAAACAGGAACAGGCAGGGTCAAACCGTGAAGGCAGGCAGATCGGGAAATAAGGGCAGAACGGCAGACAGAGACGAAGTCGAAGAGCAGGTGAGGCAGAAACCAGTAAATCCAAACAGGAAAACACAGGCGGGAACAAGACAGGCAAAACACTGTAACAGTCTGGCATACAAGACAGAGACAAGCAGTTTAGATATAGGGCTGGGTTGATGAGGTGATGGGAAACAGGTGTGCAGGCAGGCTGGTAATCAGGTGGGCGGAGACAGGGCGGAGAGTGGGGCAGGGCTGGAACACAAGGAAAAACAAAAGCACATGGACACAATGACCGATGGGGAGAACATAAACACAACAGCTAGGAGGCTGGAGTACTGACACTTTCTTGCATTTCCTTTTCTGAATCGTACAGGTATGTTATAAAATTGTATTTCTTGTGACTTGTTGATACAGGTTGGGACAACAATTTTTATTATGTTACCTGAGAAATAGGTAGAAATTTTTATCACTGTTTTCATTATCAATGTGATGAAACTGTTAGCAGATGACTACCTTCAAGATAACTTGAAGTGTTGGATGTTTGTATAAGCTACCCTGTTACTTTATAGACTTTGTTACAGTGGTTTTCAGGTCCTGGGGCAGAGTAGTTTGAAGAATCCAGTGGAGGTCTGATACAGGCCTGGCTATCAGCCTAAATTGTCCTAGTTGAAGCAGTTTATCTTTAGCCACTAGATGGTGCCCATGGTGCATAATGTTACCATGTTGCCATGTTGCTATGTTACCGTGATGACATTCCGTGTCTGTGTATGTTTGTGTGTGCATGTCTATATATAGCTAAATACCTATAGTATAATACCTGCTGTATTGTTATCATTATTAATAATAGTTGCAGTAATGATAGTTGTTGTATAATAGAACTGTAATATTGTAATAATTGTATATACATGACAAAATATTCTCTCATGTTCATTCGGGGGCGGCAGTGTAGCATTGTGTTTAAAGAACAGGAGCTGTAACCAAACGGTTGCTGGTTCAATTCCCCACTGGGGCACTGCTGCTGTACCCTTGGGCAAGGTGCTTAACCCACACTTGCCTCAGTAGATATCCAGCTGTATAAATGGATAAAGTTGTAAAAACCTATAACTGATGTAAGTTGCTCTGGTAAGAGTGTCTGCTAAATGCCAATAATGTAATGCACTAATGTCATTCTGGGTATACCACAGCAGTGCAGAGAAACAGGAGGGCATTTTGACTCCCCCAGACCCACCACACACACAGGGTTCTAGTCTGAGGCCAACACCTTCTCCAGCAGACTAGACCATTTTTTTTGCCAAGATTATTTTGTCACTGAAATCTGAATAATCGCTCTTAATGGTAGGTACAGTGTGTTTGTCAAAATTAAGTGTTCAGTCATTTGGTGTGGGTTTAAACATCACATTAATGAGGAGAGCCACTAGTGGACAGGCAGACTTGCAAAAGGGAAAAAAAACACATGCAGCAGAGAGAAAGTTGATGTGTGAATCTGAGTAACATATTGTCCTTAAACATACCATGAACGCTTATACCCTCTAGAAGAAGGTGATGACTGCATTAACTAAAGCAGTGATAATAACAGGTGCCTGGCTAGTTCAGTTGGTAGAGCATGAGACTCTTAATCTCAGGGTTGTGGGTTTGAGCCCCATGTTTGGCGTGTAGGCTTTTTGTATTGGGGGTCTTTGCTAGCCTGCAGTGTGGTCACTTGTGGCACCAGTCTAACAGTAAAATCTATTCTACCGTGAGTGTTAAGGTTTTACCAGTTTGTAACAGTTAGTGGTGGTAACTTACAGGTAGTGACACTGACGGTGAACCATTATCCTTTGATACTCACTTTTAAAACTGCATGTAAGTTGTGGAATGTTAGTGTCATTGGTTCACAGTAAACTGTTCTGGAACAATGTATGGATGAATTCCAGCATGATGAGTGAAGGGGTGATATAGAGGCAAATAAAAACCAGTAAAGTAGGGTGGAGGGGGGGTTGGGGGGCAAGTGGGACACAGTACCGCACAGTGTATATATGGAGAAGAAGACAGAAATAACACGAGCACAGGAAGTTGTACAAACGGCATAGGAAACCACATTTCTGCAGCGAGAATAGAGAGGCTCTTCCTCTGCTCTTTCCTTTCATCTAAATGTCTTTGCTCCTTTTTGAATTCTTTTGTTTTTTTTAATCAACTACATTTAGCAATTTATCATTTTTTTACACAGATGGATTGATTTCTCTGCATCAAATATTTAAAAACTGAGAGAAGTGTGTGTGTGTGTGTGTGTGTGTGTGTGTGTGTGCGCGCGCGTG
>CM032891.1:27082150-27094650 GCA_019176425.1 Megalops atlanticus
CACAGAGAAAGCACATCTCACACACACACTATTAATTTACACACGCATGCAAAGACGGAACACATCTCATGCACACAGTTAATTTACACGTGCATGCAAAGAGAGCACATCTCACACATACACAATTAATTTGCATGTGCATACAAAGACAGAACACATCTCATGCACACACATTTACATACACTCAGAGTGAACACACAACAAATTTACACACACTCTGTCTTTGCACATAATAACTTGACACATGGTCTAAGAAAGAATGCTTCTTGCACACACAATGAAATGATATAAACCTGCAAAGACAGAACATATCTTCCACAGGTAACAGTGAACCGGAGTTTCCAGTCATTAAAAATCCTTGAAAGTATTCTCAGTCTTCAAAGCCATAGATTTATTTATTTATACATAGATTTTCAAAGAAAATTCAAAGAAAATTATCCAAATTGAAAAAAATAATATTTACATTTATGCAAATATATACTTTTTTAACTACACTGAGTTAAATGTCTAAATAAACATGTTTAAATATATATGTCTATACAATATTTCAACTACTCTGAGCTGAATGTATCTAAATAGTTTGCTAACTCACTTGATTCTACAGCTGGCTTGGTAGCTTGCCCATTAAGCTCACTAGTATAAGGCACTGGTGATTGGTATTTGTTGCCAAGTGCCTCTGCAAATGTGTGTCACTGCACACAAAATATTTTAACAATAATTATAGCATGTATTTCCCCGCAATCACATCTTCAAAGTAGTATAATTTCTTATGAATTTAGGTATTTATTGCAAAAAGAAATATTTGAAAATCATAGATTAATCCTAAAAATGGTAAATTGTAAAGTTCTGTAAAATCTAAAGCTGTTTTGAACTGGAACCCTGATGGACAAACTTTCACACACGCCTACAGAGAGAACTCATACACACGTTCACACATTAAATACATGCGTGTGCAAAAACAGAGAAAACATACACAAAAAGCACAAATATGCATGGCATATATGCAGATGTTTATAGAAAGAATGAACTCATGCCAACATATACACACACTGAAGAAACTTAAAAGTGCAAACGAGACTTTTTGCAGAGAGAATTCATTTAACACGGAAGCAGATGCTGCACATGAACACACAGTGAACAGGCCTTAAAAATGCATACTGTAGAACACCACGGCGATGGACGGGCCACTGACATCATTTGGACACACAAAAAAAGGAAAGCAAACTGAGCAGTCCGTGTGTGTGTGTGTGTGTGTGTGTAATATGTGTGTACGCAGAGGCATCGGTCCCGGGACTCACGGCGTGCGCTAATGGTGCTGTACATCCGAGGCCCAACTTTGACCAGAAGCAGAATTATGAGCAGAACACAGAGCAGCCCGACCGCCACCTTATGGCCCCGCAGCTCTCTGCTGTCGGAGCGGCCTGAAGGAGGGACAGAGAGGGACGTGGCTGTGAGGCGAGCCGTGTCTGTTACCACGGCAACATCTCACACAGCAGCACTGCAACATTAGAAGCACAACACCGCGTTTCTACTACAGCAGTCAGTTCTGCTGAAAGAGAAGTGCCCACATGAGGCATTCACCTTTTGAAGATGACGCAGGAAGGATATGTATGGGGCGGGGGGAATTTGTTAAAATGTCACGTTCCTTCTCTTTCTTCTGATGACCGACATAGTGTTTTTTTACTTTGTAATTATTTTATAAAATTATTATTATAGTATTTGATGACCACAGCCCTGTATTGTGCCAGCTTTGTTTTAAACCTTAAAAACTCCATTTACCTCCGTACAGCTGGATTTTTTAAATGCAGCAATCAAGTGTAAGCACTTTGCTGATGGGTAAAACAGCAGTGTCCCACCCAATGCACATGTGCACACACATATTTATGCAGGTATTGATATATGCATGCACTCAGACATGCATTCATACCCAGGTATGCACGCACACACAGATATACGCAGGTATGAACACACACAGGCATGCAATCACACACATCCATACACAAGTGTGTGCATGTGCACACGCATGTACACGCATTCATACAAAAGGTATCCTTGTGCGTCCATAATTGCATGCACACAGTCCGTAGACTCACCTTTGCATTGAATCCGCAGGTGTGGGCAGGTACTGTTTTCCACGCTGCCGTCGCCGTGGACGTTGAACGCTTGTCCAGCCCTCTGCGTCTCCCTCGTTTTCAGGGCCCCGCATCCGATCTGCGTGCACAGTTTTGTCAGCGTGATGCTTGGGATGGCGCTGTCTCTGCAGAGGGGGCGCTTGGAGTGACCGAGCTCCAGGTAGACCACACCCATGCAGGTACTGCGATCCTCCGTCACGCTCAGGACACCCAGGAGAGGGAGTGCCGGAGGGGCGGGCGGGGGGGGTGTGGGGCAGGTCACTGGTGGGGGACACGGGGTGCAAGACGGCGACGTTGGGAGGGTGAGGTGTGGAGAGATGGGAGTGGACAGAACTTCCACAGCAGAGACGTCTGAAAAGGAAGGGGGAGAGAGGGACAGTTACGGTGAACATATGATATATTGATCATCGAAATATGTTCCCTGACATGAAATGCATTATTATTGCTGTCTTTATTGTGTTTATCATTATAATTATCATTTGTATTTACTTGCACGGGCACGCATCGTGTTCTAGCTCATAAAATGGTGCTTCGTACACTGCAAACCAATGGAAGGCAAGGCTTTTCGTTTAAATCTATTGATCACTGACGGCAAATGACATCTCCATCCATTTTTATATACTTACATACATTTTCCCTAGATATAAATGTTAAATAGTCATATACATGTTTAATAATTGCAAATAACTGCTAACGTGATAATCTTACAGGCTGTTGTTGGAAGAATTACAATCCCTCTGAAAAACAAATTGGTTGCAATCAGTGGTGGAGTGAAGTCAAAACTTCACCAACCCATTACTCAAAATTAACAGCTCCTTTCTTACATTTTAGAAGGGGAAATTCCTAAAACACAATATTCCCATGATGCTGTCTACATATAGTTTGTAAAATACTGTACATATAGTTTGTACAAATTCTCACGTATAGTGCAATTAAGTCCATTTGAATTGAATTATGAAATAAATGAGATACCATGATATGAACCATACCCAGCCATTACTTATATCATCTGTCAGTAAAACAATAAACTTTGCCTCCATTTAGAATATATTAGTAATTAGAGGCAGGAAGTAGTATGGTCACAGCAAGTCAGAGTTTTTCAACAGCTTTTTCATGGGGGATTAATTAAAAAAAAAGTGCAGAAAGGCTAACATTTTCCACTTCCTGTTTGTAAAACAATTTACAAATCATTTGTCAGGTTATAAGTAATGCACATTCTGAAAATTATGCATAGCTATTATCACTGTCAGAAGAAAGCGTCATCATTATCCTTTATTGGTTTATGATGTACAGGAAATTATCTGTCTAGACTGTGTATGTATCGGGTCAAAAACAATTAGTAAATGTAACTAGGACTAACAGTTCATATTAATAAGTTTATAAGTTCATACCTGCACAGACACACAAACATGTATGTGAGTATAGGTTTTGTGTTTAAGTTTCTGATAATCTGCAGACATTGGAACAACTGGCAATAGCTCAATATTATAATAATTACATTACATTACTTCATTTAGCAGACGCTCTTACCCAGAGTGACTTACAAATAAGTGCATCACTATGCTAAGAGTAGACATCGTAAGGTATTACAAGAGGTCAGTAAGATACAAAGTTAAGTGTTAGGCTAGTGTGGAGTTTTTTTTTAACGTAATACATGACAAACATAATAATACATAACAAACATAACAATCAATAGGATGGAAAGACATACATAGAGGGGAAGGTAGGCTACAGATACAGCTTGATAATATATCTAATATTATAATAATACTCCATTATAATGAACAATTGAATATTTTTGACTGCCTTTTAGTCCCAGATTACAGTTACAGAGCAAAAAACAAATTTAATACTGGTTGTAAGGCCCTTTCCGGTATCATGTTTATCCTAATTGTCAGCGGTTATATGTTACCCTAGCCAAACGCTGACAATAACAGTTACACTGACACATTGGATGCTGAATGATTAAAGTAAATTATTCACTTACCAGTACTGAACAGTAGCAGGGCAAGAGTCATTATAACAAGTTTCATCATTTTTATGCCTATAAACCAGAGACAGAGAGTTGACAGGTTTATAGTTTATCTAAAATTTAGCTAAATAAGTAAATAAAGGAGTTTAACAGTTTATGCAGATAAATAAAAATATTTCAGAACACAAGATATTGATAAATATATTTTCTCATCTTGCTGAATAATGAATTTGATTGAATCAACAGCTATACATATCACTGGGAGTGTAAAGAAACACTGCTGTTGTTAGCAAATGATGGTTGAGATTCTGTAACTGAGATTCTGTAATTACACTTCTACATCACGTTATTACCAAATTGCAAATATGATGTATCGTAATCAGATCATTTTACTTTTCAAAGAGTCATCAATGCAGGCCTAAAGTTGAGACAGCTGTTTGTCTGATCTAATTGTTTCTAATACAAAAAAGAGGTATTGTCAAAGTCTCTGTAAATGATAACTGAACTTGATATAGTGTGAACATATTACCAGTGCTGTAATGATTATGACAATAATTCTGTGATCTACGATTATTTGCGACAGTAAACCTCACACTGAAAATTACATGCGTACCTTCGTTTTTACATTTTGGTCACCAAATTTTACCTAAACATTAACGCTAAAACTAACCATAGCAATGAACAAATTAACAAAACGGAGAAGAAAAGCAATAAACTACACATGCATTCATAAATGCTAAAGTGGTAAAGATTCACACCACAGTAGCAGGTTTGATCTAGCTGATTAGGAGCCTGCTGAACATTTTGATGACCAGCCTTCTCTGCTGCAATGCTACAAATCAAACCAGTAATAACAATATAATGAATTGTTTTCATTGTGAAATTATTACAATTATCATAAATACTTATACCTGATGACTGGCGGTACCAGTGCAAATGGTAAAGAACAGTTGTACAACTTAACACCAAGAAAAAGTTTTAATTTCCTTACCATCAGTGTGCATTATAGACGGAGAGAGAGGGAGAAAGAGCGTGTGAAACGACAGGAAAGCTCTAGCTGAAGGAAGTGCACAGAGGTGTAAAACTCAGTGTCTGTCTCTCTCTTTGTCTCTCTCTCTCTATATTACTCTCATTTGCTTTCTCTGCGCACAATAGAACTTCCTCCTATCAAAACCAGCCAGTAGAATTTAAAAAGTGCGGTGAGAGAGGGTGCCAAAACTTAGGTGAAGGAACACAAAGAAAAAAAAAGACAATATGAGAGTTGGAAATCACTCGGAAGAGAGGAAAAAAATTAAATCGACCTCCTTATCTCTTATTTGCCCCCACCCCAGTACCATACTAAATCAGACAATGTTTTTGTGCTGTGCCCTGCCTGTCATTGTTGGTGCATTGTGGGGTTCCATCAGAATCAGTATTCTGTTCACCCGCATGTCACACCAGAGCACCCCACACACACCCACACACACACCGCCTCTCTGTTTTGCATGACCGTACACTCACTCAGTCACTCTTTCACTCCGTCTACACCTCTCTCTCTCCCCTCCACCTACCACTCTTGCTCTCTCTTTCATTATCTTTCATCTGTCGTCGGTGGCTTACTGTTCCGTAGATTTACCGAAAAGCACGCCAACTCATTTCCCTCCGTTTCTGCTGTCCACAATCTCTCTCTCTCTCTCTCTCTCTCACTCTCCCTTGTTTGCTAATCTTTGTTTAATTGAGGAGATTTGTTACATATACGTTACATCTTATTACCTAAATGAATAACTAATTAAGTAATTAACTATTAACAGAATAATTTTTTTTTCTATTTACCAGCTGTTTATGCATACAGCACACAAATTTCTTTAACATATTTTTTCAGGTCTTTCTTTGATATATTCCTGAATTCTGATAAGTATAGTATGCTGTATATTTCCAGACATCTTTCAGTGTTGAATATATTGCCAACAGTTAATGAAGAATTGGAAAAAAGATACTGTGTTTTAGATCAGCATAATCACAGGAGTTTGTGTGTTCACTATTTGTATGTTTAAACTTTTTTTTTCATTGTAAATAGACCACCATGCACTTTGTGTTATTAAATGCCAATTTTGTGACTATTTATTACATAACTATAGAGAGATATACAAGTGCATTCATTAAATGTATAAAATTATTGTGCGTCGTATTTATTGATGTTATATATTTATTGTTGTTATATATTTTTACATATGAAATTCAAATGTTGTCCTGTGCTTTCATCACTGATATAATCAAATCAAAATATTTGATTATATTGGATGTTGGGCATTTAATGTAACACATTTAATGGAACACACTTTTCATTTCCATAAATGAGAGCAGATGAGAGGATACACAGAGGTCTGACAAAGATGATGGCTGTTATGAATGACAACACTAACTACTCCATTCTTCCTGGGGTAGCTTGCAGTGGGCCAGCTGTTGCTTTGTGAAGAAAGAAAAATGAATGCTCAGAAAGAGAGCAGGGAAATCGGAAAGATAATCAACAGAAAATGGGACAGCTTTCGCGTTTTATTCGCTGAAGAGGTGTATCCGACTCCTCCAGAGAAATTCAGTGTCGCTGTGCATTTGACCTCATAGACCTCACAGAATTTTCTGCTAGTTTTCTGTCAGCACACCAGGCCCTTATAAAGTTATATTTATAGTATAGTATTATCATGTATTAACCAACAGTAGCTGATAATAAGCAGTAAAGAAACTGAAGATTTATACCATCCACTGTTTTCAAATGCAGTTTACCACTGCCTCTGATAGCTATACACCTGTCTTGTTTCGTTAGTCTTCTTTCCGTGGTCCTGTTTCTGAATTTTCCGTTGGACCCTCTCACCCTGTTGTGATGAAACAAAACTTTAACTATATACTAATATATACAAGATACTACTTTAAATATATAAACTTCTAAGTCAGAAGTGGGCTACATTTCTGCAAGTCAACGATACTGTAGGGAATGTCATTGTACACTTAATGTATGTACTTGTTTTCTGTCTATTTTGTATGGTTCAGTTTCATCTTTTTATTATTCTCTGAACAAACTTTGTAGTCAGACAAAATTTATACAGTTTTTTCTTGCAGTTAAGGAGCTATACAAGTTTGAATTAATTTAATAATCTCTGCCATTGTCAGAGATTTTTCATCCTGTGTTCTGAGTGTGCGCTGCTGGCACAGCGTTGCTCCTTCTCACATCAGAACACTCCATACCCATTGTCGTTTAAGGGTTGTTTTCCTTGCAGTAGTTACGGTTTTTCCATCATACATTACACACGCAAACCTGTGATCGGATGACGCGGTGAAACGTGGCCTGCTGCGCCGCTCGATGGTTGCAGCGCCCTTGTCTGTTCCACTCTCGACCACCTCCTCGATTTCGTGCCGCTCGCCACATCAGAGCGCGGTGGGGCGCGCAACCAGAGCCGCGACATTCAGCACGAAAGCTGAAGTTGCGCGGGGGAACGCGCAGAGGGGAAACGGCTTTTCAACCGTAAGAAAACAGAAGTCAGAAGAATGCAGTCACTCTCTGGAAACGAAATAAGGTAGGTGAGAACGGGACTGTTGAAAAGCAAGGATGCAAATGAAATGATTTAAAATAATGACTGGTTCCAGTGAGTGGAAATGAGGACGCGGAGTAGTACGTGCGTAAACAAATGTCATTCATTGTTATTTTGTAGCGTTACATATACAGCGGTGCAAATGGAGAACACTTGACAACTTTGACCTTTAATAAACCGTAAGATGTCTATTAGATTGGATGTAACCATGTCAATGAAATGTTTGCCCATGGAAACAGGCCGTATCTGTGCATCTCGGATTTCTTTTTATCGCCTCCATAAATGCTTTTATCATTTGTGTGGGTCTTTTTTATATTCATTTCAGTTTGATTCTCACAAGTTGTTGTGACTTTATATTGACTGTGAAATATAAAAATTTAATTTCTCTTAATTACAGTATACAGCTCTTCCCCTCTCAGTCTTCACCAAACACGTCTCAGAATGTGATGGAATACAATCGAAAATATTAATGTTTTATTTTAAATTTTGATTTTATTTTCATGTGTCGTTTAGTCAAAACTGTTAGTCACTTAATGTGTTTTGTTAGTTTATCATGTTACAGTCAAATGAACAGAAAAAAAGTTCTGTCTAGTGAAGAAATTTCTTGAAAAGAGCGCAGTAGTTTTGAAGAGAGTCGGTCCAATTTCAACCCAATATTTTAGCGTACTTGCCAATTCGGATAACACAGTGTGAATAGAATGTCTTGGAAAAGGTCATTACATCATTACTACATCTTACCAAGCAGGACTGAGACACTGTGTTTTACAAGCACATGTCTGACCAATCTGTAACACTCAGACTCACACAGAAGTTGACAAACTTTGAAACACTAATTGTACCATGTACGACTACAGAGGCAAGACACACTTCAGGAAAGTAGGGCAATATTTAATGTTCACATGTATTTAATGTGCATCTTTTATTGTCAATCTATACTCACTACAAAAAGAGAAAAGCATTGTTTGAAAGTACACAAATTGCCATCACCACCATTGTAATGATTTTAATTGAAGTAGAGTCACAGACATGAGCATAACCAAGCACAATGTGCTTTATATGATTAGTAAAATTAGCATGCTCAGCCAACTCCAGCCATAGTGTTATTTCCTATGAAACAAATAACTTTAAATGAAAAAATGAAATAATAATAAAATAATTAAATTTCATAATTAAGTCTTTTTTGCCAGTTTGTGAAATACACTAGATGGGTCACTGTCTGTTCTTCTTTAGACTCCACACTCCCCTGCATTGCCCAGCAAATCCTGATTGGCTCAGGTCTTGCAACTTTCTCTGTCCAATGGTCAGGATAACTATAGCTAGTTAGCTAAATCACCAAAAAAATATGATGGATGTAACTTGTATACGTGGTGCTTGAATTGGGCCAGGAATCACTGTATGTAATACATTGAATGTAATATAACATTACCAAAATAGCCATAATGTTTGTTTTCCTACCCCAACTTCCACACCCCACCTTTGCATAACGGCCTCCAAAAAAAAAAAAAAACATTCAGTAGCAATCAAATGTGGTCTCCATAATTACGTCCAGTAAATTCACTGTTCAGCTGTATAATTAGATAAAAATTGTAAGTTGCTTTGGATAACAGCATCTCCTAAATGACAATAATGTAATGTAAGTGTACTGTGGTTGCTGTTATCAAAATTGCTGTAAGATGATAAACTGAGAGAGAGAGAGAGAGAGAGAGAGAGAGAGAGAGAGGAGAGAGAAAGAGGGGGAGAGAGAGAGAGGGAGAGAGAGGGAGAGAGAGAGAGAGAGAGAGAGGGGAGAGAGAGAGAGGGAGAGAGAAAGAGAGGGGGAGAGAGAGAGAGAGAGAGGGGAGAGAGAGAGAGAGGGGGAGAGAGAGAGAGAGAGAAAGAGAGGGGGAGAGAGAGAGAGAGAGAGAGAGAGAGATAGAATGTGTTTGTCCCATGTGCATCTCACTTTGCATACTATATTGCATAGAAACTGATACAAACTGTATTGTATACATCTCTCCCTACCATATCCACAGCTTTCTCTTCTCTTGCTCAATCTCTGACCTCAGACACCCAACCACCATCACCCCCCTCCCCAAATCCCTCCCCCTACCCCTACCCCCCTGCACTGGATTTCCTCCAGTCTCTTCTGTCACAACCACAGCGGACAACACAACAACATTCCCATACAGGGGAAACGGAACGGGAATGCCCTATGATTGCAGACTCTCTGGCCCTCTCTTCGTCTCACTCTCTCTCTGAAATCAAATGAAAGGGGCTTTATTGGCATCAGCAATGAACATGTTTTTTGTCCAAAACATCTGTCCTGACCCCCACCCACGCTCTCTCCGCCTCCCCTCTCTCCACCCCTTCCTGAAATTTCTCCTTCTTTTCCCCTTCTCTCTCCTTTTTCATCAGAGAAATTCTGCGAGAAAGGAAAGAAATGTAGGTGGCATCTTATCCTTTTGCTCTTCTGCTTCAGTCCTTGTGTTTTTGTGTAGACATGACAATACATGTTCTGCTTATTCATGCCTGTCAAAATTGACATCCTCCTAGCTTTTTCTATGTTATCTCAAAGGTGTGAATGACCACGTGTCAGTGCGGTTTTTAATCATTATTCTGTGTTTATATGTATGTTTCTCTGTGACTTTCCTGCTAATAATATTCACCCATCACCCTGTATTTCCATGTTTCTGCATGTAAATAGTTTTCAGTAGCAGTGAACTGGGAGAAAAGGATTTGTGTTCATATTGTGCAAGGATGGTTCCGCGTACAGAAAGGAATGATGGGGTGGTCGCCAGACAGAAACCGCTCCATCGCTTCATCAAAGGGGAGCCCCAGTGTATAGGGGTGAGAACATTATTATTATTATTATTATTATTATTATTATTATTATTATGTGGTGGTTATGATTCTTGTCATCTTTATGAGCTGTAGCTGATTGTGTTCATGTTTTCACATCTGAGTCAATGACGTGACAATGCAGTACTACCTTTCAGCTAACAGTGTATTGTGGATAATACTGCAATGCATGATGGGTAATCATGTTGTATCTCTCCCAGATTGCAGTGCTGTTTTTTGGCTGTGGAGAACTGCTCATTGGGTTACAGCTTTTCAAAGATGACAGTGTCAATTCTGCAGCACTGTATATCCCGTTCTGGCTGGGAGCCCTGGTATTGCACCTAAGACTACTTTTTTTGTCCTACTCAGAATGTTTTTTTTTCTTTTCTTTTTCATACAGTAATAAATATCTGCAATGTCAGCTGTTAACATGCCGTAGCTCTATAGCTAAATGAATGTCATGTAAACCCATAGATAGCATTGCATCATGTCCTGCACTGGCACCAGTACTATTTTTTCGATGTCATGTGATCATCTGATACCATGTTCAGTGATGTGATATACATTATACACACACACACACATATACAGTTTAGCTAGTCAGCTAGGTACGCTAAGTGTCTATTGTTATACTCATACTTATGAAATACTATCCTAACACAACTACGTGTGTGTGAATTTGACAATATCAAGGTATGCTTTAGCAGCTAGTTATTTCAAACCTTCTGCTCTCAGTTTCTCATTTCAGGAAATCTTTCCATATATACAGAAAATCATCCCTCCAAAAAAATGGTATGTTTCTATTTTGCATGTTCTGTCTTACCAATCATAACTTTAACTTAACTAATTTTTAACTTAATATCGAATAATTATATGTTGTATATGCTACCTTTGTGAATTAATATCTGTATCACTTCATCCAGCTCCTTCTCTCTCTCTCTCTCTGCAGGTGACAGTGTGTTTGTCGATGTATGTGGTCAGTCTTTTGGGAGTGTTCATCTCTCTGTGCTACAGAGTGCACTGTTTGATTCACATTGAACCCTACCTGACCGATGATGACAGCTGGACCAGGAAGAGATTTGTGAGTTCTCATGATGAGCTATTGACCGGAAATGAAATGAAATTCTTCCCCCCGTCTGCCCCCCCCCCTCAATGGTAGAATGGGGGCTCCCAGGTGGCTCAGACAGTAAAAGCACTTTTCTCAGCGTAGATATGGATGATGACAGGGAGACCGCAGTGGTGGAAAAAATCTGCTTTGTTCCACAAGGCATGATGGCGGTACATTGGCCAGGGCTCGCTCATCAGATCACCAGAACACTCTGCAACTCACTCAGGAACCTGCAAGTTACCCAGATAACCTCGGGGGGATTCACCTATCTTCTGTTGAGTGTCTGCCACCTGGTGCACTGTGGGAATTGTAGTGTAAAAAATAGCGAATTTAGGGAGGTTTGTGTTGGTCTTCTGCAACCTTTTTACATTAACATGACTGGGCGTGTTCACTTCTGCCAATTCAAAATGTTCAGTGTTCACAAAATGTGATGCTAGATTGGCGTTAATGTACTGTTGTGTTACTCCCCCCCACTTCTCTGTCTCTCTTAGGGCCAGGTCATGAATACAGAGGCCGTGTTACTAACTGCATCCCTGTGCGTTGCTGTGCTGCTTATTTTCCTGTCCTGTTTGGCAAGGGCAGCTCTTAAATCCACAAAACCACAGGTACGATAGCTGACAATCATGCACCTACTCACCCTCTTGAGTAAATACAAACTCAAAGGCAACCTGGGTGACACAATGAGGGATGCATTTCAACACCAACTTTATATGTATGCTTCTCTGTGACTTTCCCACTCATAATATTCACCCGTCATGCTATATTTCCTTGTTTTTGCATGTGCAAAGCTTTCAGTAGCAGTGAACTGGGAAAAGGGATTTGTGATCATACTGTGCAAGGATGGTCCCATCCATCACCTGCCCTTCTCTTTTAGGTTGTTATCCAAATGCACCCACCTCCTGGAGAGT